>VWZL01002659.1:36396-102231 GCA_013396915.1 Stercorarius parasiticus | reverse complement strand
GGGAAGTACCTTGACAGGAATTCTTGTCTGGCACCTTCTGGAAGCCTCTGCGGCACGTGCAGTACGTGGTGGACTGCGACTGAATGCACTGAGCCTCGTCTCCACACATGGTGGTGTTGGTCATGCAGTCGTATGACTTGTGGTCTGGGGTGGGACATGCCGTCAGCGCCTCTGTGGCTTCCCCAGTGTCCACCCTTGCCTCCCCCGGCACCCTGGCTCCCCACTCACCGTGGGAGCAGGATTGCTCATCAGAGCCATCTCCGCAGTCATCAAAGAAGTTGCAGCGGAGGTTGGCGCTGATGCACTTCTTGTTCTCGCACAGGAACTCGTTCTTGTCCTGGCTGCAACTCTTGGGTTTCGCCGTGGGAGACTCTGCAGGAGCACAGGCAGTGGCTGTGACCCTCCGTGTCCCCGGGCAACCCCCCCACAGGAGCCACAGGCTGTGAATGGCGCAGGAAGGGACCAGGCAGGGACCCAGGATGCCTGTGCCAGCCTCCTGGTTTTGGGAAGGAGTGGGCAAAGCAAACCCCAACACCTGGGCTAAACCCAGGGCTCTGCGAGGAGCAGCCCGAGGGCAGTGGCCACTGCCCTGTCCATGCCGGGCGCAGAGCGGTGCCCACGGGCAGCCCCACTCACCGCAGTCCTTCTCATCCGTGTTGTCTCCACAGTTGTCAATGCCGTCGCACTGTCGACCGATCCACAGACATACCCGGTCGTTCTTGCAGCGGAACGGTCTGTTGGGGGGACACTGGAATTTCACTGCACCAGCAAACAGAAACAAACGGTGACGGTGAAAGGAGACGCCATAGCCAGGCTGTCACACTTGTCATGAGCTGCTGCTCGGCCTCTGCCCGCTCTCTGGGGATGCCTGTCCCACGAGGGCGAGCGGGCTCCGGAGACTAAAGCAAAGAGACTGAAGCAAAGACAATTGCCCGGCTGCTGTCAGGGTCAGCCCTCTTCCACCCAGCCCCCTGCCCCCTCAGCCCCGGCTCCCCACTGCCAGCCCCACGCCCGGCTCAGCACCTCTGCGACCGCTCTCTCAACTGGAGCCACCTCCTGCCCCCTTGGCCCCACCGGCCGCCCCCGAGGGGACCCATCTAGAGGGGATGCGTCGATCTGCCAGAGGTACCCACAGCCCCCCCGGGTACCCGCAGCAGTGCCCAAGCTCTGGGACTGTCACCCCTCCCCAGCATGTGGGTGCTGGAGGTGGGCTGTGGCCCCAGTGTGCCAGGCAGGGGCTTTGCCAGGAGTGGGGAGAGGCAAGGCGGTGTCGCGGTGTCACTCACAGCACTCCTCTGGATTTTCATCCGAGTTATCCCCGCAGTCATCCTCCCCATCGCACTTCCAGGCCAGGGGCTTGCACAGCGTGTTGTTGCACTGGAACTCGTCCAGCGGACACGTGCGAACTGTGACAGCACAGGGCAAGAGGAGACATGTCAGCCAGTGCTGCCTGGCTGCCAAAATGCTGGTCTGCGGCCACAACTCCGATTTCCAGCATAGCTGGGGGCTCTCCAGGGCTCGGCTATGTGTCTGTGATGCCCTGGGGCCGGGCAGAGGGTGCTGACACATGCACAGGAGAGTGCTTCCACCCCCACCAGGGACACAGGAGACAGGAGGGCATGGGGGGAGGACGACCAGCCCCGAGGGAGCCACACAGCGCTGCCATTACCCCCAGTGCCGCAGTTCTCCTCGTCAGTGCCGTCCATGCAGTCCGCATCAGCATCGCAGCGCCAGCGCATAGGGATGCAGTGCCCATTCTTACACTGGAACTGGTCGAACTCGCAGCGTGGCGTGCAGTCTTTCTGCAGGGGAAGGGCGAGGGACAGCGGTCAGCGGGGACAGCCCCAGCAGTGACAGCCTCCCATCCTGCGTCTGCACCCCAGGAACAGGCTCTCAGCCCCTCTTGGTGGTGGGGGACCCCTGGCAGCAGCAGTGTCCCCAGTCCCACATGTGGACAGGGCGACGGTGCTGGCAGGGAGCCTCTGCTCTCAGTACTGTACCTCGTCAGAGCCATCCGCACAGTCGTGGTCCCCATCGCACTTCCACCTGCCGGCGATGCAGCGGCCGTTGGCACAGGAGAACTCGCTCTCGGAGCAGGGCCGGGGTGCTGGAGACAGAACAGAGGGCAGTCAGGGGCGCAGGCTGCGGGCAGGGCTGTGAGGGCAGAAGGTGTCCCTAGCCAACAGCTTAGGGGGGCACAGGCTGACACAGACACACATCCAGTGGTACTGGGGACAGGGTGGGTGCAAGCAGAGCCGGGGGAACTGCCAGAGAGGGGCACAGCTGATACCAGCTTCCAGCCCCCTTCCCATCCCACGCCAGGGCTCCCACCTCCCTGTGGGGAAGCGGGGTTTTTGGGGGGTACTATGGACATACAGACTCGTTTCTGGCAGCGTCCCACTACACGTGTCCCCCAGGCCGTTCTCCACTGAAGGCACCACTAGCCCCATGGCTCCCTGCTGCCCCACCGGCAGCTGGGGCAGGAGGAGAGGCAGCGGCGTCCTGGCCAGGTCTGGCAGTGGCTCATCCATCCTCCCCTCACAGGGCATGGGGACACACTCCCCCTCGCAGCTCAGCGTACCCACTGGGCCGGCACCGGCACCAACGGTGCCAAATCCGTCTGCAGGAGGAGGGCAGCGGCGCGGCCGCCCACCTGGGACGGCTCTGGGGACCCTTCCCCTCCCCATCGCCCCGGGGAGGCCCCAGGTGTCGGGGCAGGCGGCCGCTCCGGCCAGTGCAGAAGCCGACAGGACTGAGGGGAAGAGAGGGGCAGGGGGTGTCCAGCTGCAGCAGGAAGGGTCAAGGTGGGGACAGATTTTGGAGCCACAAATGAGCCATGCACGGGCCCCGGCAGCGGAGCCAGCAGGGTCGGACCCTCCCTGACTGCAGCTCCAGTGGAGGGAGATGCTGGTGCTGATACTCAGTAAATCCACCTGGGTTGTCCAGTCCCGACCCCTCTGCCCTCACCTGGAATTTATTGTCTTCATTTATTTTAGAGAATCTGTACATGGAATTAAAAGATTTTGGCAGGAACCTACCTCTGAGCGCCCCATAACGACAGTGTGAAAATGGAGAAAAACATAAGATGAAGTGAAATGGCACAAACTCAAAAACACGACATGAAAACAACAGAAAAGAAAAAAAAAGTTGTGCCCTAGAGAGCTGCAGGGAGACAGAGGGACCCGGAGTGGGCGCTGCATGGTGGGAAGAGAGTCTGGCTCTGCCTGGGCCCCCGCAGCTGGCCGCAGACCCCAGGGCCGTCCCGTGGGCAGCTTGGGCCCCTCCAGAGGGACGGGACCGGGCTCCTGCCTGCAGCAGAGCCCCAGGACCTGGGGACGGTCCCAGTCCCCTGCTGCTCAGCAGGGCGCGTGCTGGCACAGCTCCACTAACAAGCGATAACTCATTAAGGGGCAGCAATTTGACCGTCTGCCATGGCTTCTGGGGACCAGCCGCCTTCCCACACGCTGATCCAGGTCCAGGTTTGTGACCCGGGCTCAGCTGGTTCCACAGCTCCCGTCCCAAAGTCTCCGTGTGTCCCTGCTGCCTTCCCAGGCCAAACCGTTCCAAAGGGTGCTGCCTGCCAGGCTGGGCCGACGCATGGGGCGATGCTCTACAGCAAACGTGCTCCACCGTGAGCGGGATGAGGTGCCCATGGGTGGGATGAAGTGCCCATGAGCGGGACGAGGTACCCGCAAGCCCCACGAGCGAGCATGGCTGCGCAGGGCCCGTGTGCTGCCTGCCGGGGAGAGTGCTGGGGTCACCTCCTCCCTTTTACCTATCCCACCTGGGGACTCTCCTCAGAACAGCTGGCAGTCAAGCCCTGGCTGCGGGACCAGGCCAGCAGACCCCTGGAGTCGGACACATTCTGTCCAGGGGGAAAAGGCAGCTCCCCGGGCTCCCCCAGCCATCAGCCCCCATAGCTGGGGGGCATCAGCAGCCAGAGGGGCTGGGGGGATCTGAACCTCTCCCTTCTCCACTGCACAGCCGGCGCCCAGGATAGCAAAGGCTCGGAGGTGGCACGTACTGCAGCTCTCCTCATCTGAGTTGTCCCCACAGTCGTTGTCATAGTCGCACTGCCAGCGACCCGGCACGCAGCGGTTGTTCTTGCAGCGGAACTGGTAGGGCTCACAGGTGCGTTCGTCTGGGAGGGACGAGAGAGGGACAGGCATCAGCATTGTCCCTGCACAAGGGGAGGGATGGCCATGGCAGCTAGCAGGGTGGGCAGTGCTGCACTCTGCCAGCATCGCCCATGCGGGTCGGAAAAGGAGCAGCTAAAAATTCTGCCAGCCCCAGGCACCCCAGGAAGGTGGAGGGGACAGACAGTGCCAGGGCTGCCTGACCCTCAGGGAAGATGGGGGGCACAAGATTCCCTCTGGGCTCGTCTCCCCAGTCCCGCTCTCTGCTCACCGCATTCCTCCTTGGGCTCGTCGGATCCATCCCCGCAATCGTCCTCCCCATCGCACTTCCAGCGTGCTGGGATGCACCTGCCTGAGTCCTTGCACCGGAACTCGTCCACACCACACGTCATTTGTGCTGGGGGGTGACAGGGATATGGGGAGGGGAGGTGGCGTTAGCTTTGGCCAGGCACATTTCTTTCTCTGCAGGGCTGATAAACACCTCGTGCCAGCAGCCTGGAGCTGACTGCAGCACCCTTGCTTGGAAAGGGGAGTTCACCCTTTCAAGCAGTTCTCCGGGGAGAAGTCAGAGAGGAGCATCTCAGTGGGACACATTCAGGCAGAGCCACCGCCACCATCACCCTCTGCCCGCAGCCCCTGCAGGGACCCGCCATCCCATGGGCAAAGACACACAGTCGTGAGTCGCTGCAGGGGAGCTCCCGGTTTCGGTGTGGCCAGACCCACCCCCCCTTCCCTGCGCAGGCTTCTTACTGCAGTTGGCGGGTTCATCGGAGCCATCCACGCAGTCGTTGTCCCGGTCGCACACCCAGACGCGGGGGATGCAGCGCTTGGTGATCGCGCACTGGAACTGGTTGGGGGCACAAGTCACCTCCGCTGCAGGAGGGAGAACAGAGTCAGGAGAGGCAGCAGGGCGGGCAGGGGTCTGCCAGCACCACCCCGCAAAGAACACCCCATGGAGCAGAGGCGTGCAGACGCTCTGGGCATCACAAGTTTCTGGCCACGCTTGGTGACCACGTATGCGAGAGGGGAGGGGAGAGGAGCCCTGTGGTGAGCCCAGAACGCTCGACCAGCTGCAGGGAGACAGGGCAGAAGCCACGAGATCCCTCAGCTGTGCAATAGGTTCAGTGCAAATCCACAGCAAATATTGAACTTGTCACTCTGAGGGATTTAAGGATTTAGTTTCCACTAGGAAACAGCATTGTCTGTAGGGGCAGCAGGGTGACAGTGGACAGAGGCTCTACGCAGAGCAGAGTGAGGAGAAAGCCCCGTGCCCAGGGGCAGGATCACCCAGAAGCCAGCCTGTGGACAAGCCAATACCCAGAGACACAGATCTGATGCAGCACTGAACTCACCCGAACCCTGCACGCTCCCCATCCCTAACACGGTTAACAGCTCCCCACTTACGGCAGTCCTTCTCATCCTCGCCGTCACCACAGTTGTCCTGACCATTGCAGCGGAAAATGCCAGGAATGCAGCGGTTGGTGTTGGTGCATTTGAACTGGCTGGGCAGACAGACGTGGATATCTGGAAGGGAGGCAGCACGGTCAACAGCTGACACGCCGCATCTCTGCTCTGCTGGGACGCCGCAGCGCTGCTGGGGTTTGAGGGCTGCAAGGGGAGGTGGAGAACCTACCGCAGTTGGCTTCATCTGAGTTGTCCTGGCAGTCGTTGTCTCCATCACAGATGAAGGCTGGGTTGGTGCAGATCCCAGTGGAGCACTGGAACTGCCCTGGCCTGCATTTGAACTCAGCTGTGGGACGAGTAAGACAGGGTGAGATGTTTGCTCTGGGGAACTTTTTCAGGGCAAACCTTAACCTCCTGCTTTCCTCTCTGGGGTCCTCAGCAGGGACTGAGCACCGAGTACCCAACCCTGGGCTCTGGCGCAGCGAAGGGGCAGCTCTGCCCCCGCAGCAGCAGTTGGCTGTTGTTCTCCACAGGGCAATACCCCAGGCAGGGACAGCGTGTTGTCCCACTGCTCTCTAAGCCCCGATAATGGGGTGTCCCTCCCCTCTGCCGGAGCTGGGCGGGGAGCAGCAGCGCCGTCCCCATGGCAGAGCAGCAGCAGGGCTTTGGGGGAGCAGCCACACGAGCACCACCCGGCTGCTCCAGACAGCAGAGATGCCGTAGGGCTGGCAAGAGCCGGGCAGCGTGGCTGCAGTGCTGGGAGACACCGTGGGCTGCGGTCAGCCCCACTCGGCACTCACGGCAGTCCTCTGGCTCATCCGAACGGTCCCCGCAGTCGTCCTCGGTGTCGCATTTCCACCAGAAAGGGATGCACTTGTCATTCTTGCAGACAAACTGCAACGGAGAGATGAGCTTTTGAGGGCAGCTCAGAATGGGGAGGGAGGACCCCAGAGGGCTTTGTCCCCAGGGAACTCTGCCAAGGGCACCCCGTCCTGATCTGGAACAAAGCCTTAACCTGAGCCCACGCCACACAGCCCCTGGGGGAAGCGGGGCTGGCAAAAGGTCATTCCAGAGCCGGAGGGTCTCTGTCTCCCCTGGGCACCCCCAGACAACTGCAGTCTGTATGTGCTGGGAAGTGCCACAGGAGGGAGGTGTTGCCTGCGCCTGGAGAAGGCGTGTGCACACCAGCACCCAGATACGCAGCGCAGGCACCAGCACAAGCAGAGGAGCTGGGACCTGGCAGAACCATGGCAGGAGGGACACGCACAGGAGCACAGGCACATGCTCGCCACAGGAGGGATGTCCCTGGTGCAGGCAGGGGCAGGCAGGCTGTTACCTGGCTGGCCGTGCAGTTGGAGACGCAGGTTTTGCCATCGCTGCCCAGGTAGAAGTTGGTGGGACAAGCACACTTGTGCCCCCCGCCCGGTGAGAGGAGGCAGAGGTTGCTGCAGCCAGCGTTGTTGGTCTTGCAGGGGTGGTTGGGAACTGGGGAGAGCAGGGAGACAACCGTGAGTCACAACAAGGCGGGGACCCTCGAGGTAGCATGTGAACCCACTTCTCACCACGCACCCCCCTCCTGCACCCTCTGCCCAACCTGGAGTCCCTTTGCACGTTGTGCCCAGTCCCAGCCTCCCGCCCAGGGCTGCTCCGCAGCACCAGGGCCACCCCAGGCCCTCGTCCCTGGCCCCATGGCTCACCATCAGGCTGGCGGTAGGGGTGGTAGATGTGGATGTCCATGGGGCGGTGCAGCGTGCTGATCAGGAGGGTCTTGTTGGCTCCCGTAGTCTTGTGGGCCCGGTTGATGGACTTGGTCTCCCAGTCGGTCCAGTAAATGAAATCCTCAAAGAGGGTGAGTGCAAAGATGTGTGGGATGTCCTGGCTCAGCACTGCAAGGGGGAGCGGGCGGCTCAGCAAGGGGCTGCCCCACGCCACCCTCCCACAGCGCAGCCTTTCTCCAGGGACAGCTCAGCCTGGGAACAAACCTCTTCCCCCAGTCAGAGGCACAGAGGAGCTGCCGGAGCTGGGGACCATGCCCAGCAGCCCTGGCTCCTGTTCCCATGACCAATCCAAAGCCCACACCCCACAAAGGCCTGGCAGTGCCCCGAAAGCCCCGGTGCTCTCACCCGTGTGCCGGTTGGAGCCGTCCAGGCTGGCAAACTCGATGTAGTCCTCCCGTGCATCAGCCCAATAGATCCGGCTGTTGATGTAGTCAAGGGTGAGGCCATTAGGCCAAGTTATCTTGGTGTCAACAATGACGCTGCGGTTGGTGCCATCCATGCCAATCTTCCCAATCAGGGAGTGGTCCCCCCAGTCCGTCCAGTACAGGTAACTGGGCACGAAACAGAAGAGCAGAGGGAGGCTGAGTCCGGCCCAAGCCACAGCAGCAGCCGCACTCTGCCCATTGTGTGGCTAAACTACGGCAAGACAGCAGAGGGGCCACCCGCCCCCTCCCCGCGTTGAGGGGAAGGTCCAGGTCCCCCGCGCTCTCACCCATTCTGCACATCCACCACCAGCGCCCGGGGCTCACGCAGGCCCGAGTTCACCAGCACGGTGCGGTAGGCGCCGTTGAGCTTCGACACTTCAATGGTGTCCCGACCTTTGTCACACCAGTACAGGTTGCCTCCCACCCAGTCCACAGCCAGCCCGTCAGGGTTGCTGAGGCCAGTGCGGTGCAGAACCTGTTGGGAGAAAACAGAGATGTTGCGGTTGGACAAGGAGAACCATATCCTGCTCTGGTCCCTCAGCGATAACAATATCCCCCTTCCCCGGCACATCGCCATTGTAGATGGTCCTGCCCAGCTCCCTTTCCTCACTCCTCTCTTCCCTCAGCCCTCCTTGCCCACTGCTTTGGCGCAGCGTGGAGCCCACCTCTGATCAGGATGGTGCTGCGAAACATCCCCGTAGCAACCTGGGCTGATGCCCTGAGCCTAATGAGGACCCCACAGCAGGGCTTGTGCCCAGTTCCCTGGTGGCTGTGGTGCCAGTCTGTGCCCCTCCTGCCCGGACCGGGGGTGCCCGAGGGGCTGCCTCAGGCCCCACCTGAACGTTGCTCCCGTTGATGTGCATACGGCGGATCATGCTGCCCTGTGTGGTGACATCTGTCCAGTAGATCATCTGCTCCCGGTAGTCGAAATCCAGAGCCACTGCGTTGTTCAGCCCCTGGGAGGAAGGGAGAAGTGTTGAACAGCCTCACCTGCCAGCACAGGGTCACGGGGGCTTTACAGAGACCAGTGAGCCCCCAGCCTCAGCTTGCGGCCCCTGCAGCAGAGAAGTTAAAAGCACCTGCAGGCAACTGTTGTGCAGCTCCTGTATACTCATAGCGAGAGCTGTTTATACAGGATCTACTGTCTACCTGGGAAGCCAAGAGCCCAAACTCCCAGGCTGGTAGGTCTCCTGCCCTGCAGGGCCCCTCTCCAACCCCAAGCCCCCGGCCACACGGGGCTCGTGCCCCCTCCTGCTCCCGGCTCCTCCCGCACCTGCTTGAGCAGCGTGTAGTTGGAGCCATCCAGGTTGAGTTTCCTCAGGTAGTACCGGTTGGCAAAGATGAGGAAGGGCTCTTCATCTGCACAGGGAAACCATGAGACGTGTCAGGGAAGTGCTGCTGGGACGCGGGCAGAGCCCCTGCGGACCTGCCGCCCTCCCTGCCCCACAGCCTCCCAGCTCTCCTTCCTGAGTCAGGTGCAGCTACTTTGCTTCGCAGAGCATCGTGACCGACTCCAACACCAGCAGTATCCCACGGTCACCAGAAGAACATCCCTGCCTCCCAGTTTGCTCTCAGCTCTCACCTGTGACAGCTTTACAGCTGGTGGGGTTGTCAGGTTTGAGCTTGTAGCCCTCTATGCACAGGCACTTGTAGCTCCCCAGAGTGTTGATGCACTTCTGGCTGCAGGGGTAGGTGGTGGAGCACTCGTCGATGTCAATGCATGTCTTCCCATCGTCCTTCAGCCGGAACCCAGGACGGCATCTACACTGCAGGAGGCAATCGGGAGCTGTTAGACATATCCAGGGCCCGCACACTGGGACGTGACAGGCATCACACCATGGGACAAGTGGGCTCAGGCACAGACGGCTTGCAGACACAAGAGCAGCATGCACAATCACGGCCCAAAAGAGCCCGTGTGTGCACCCCTTGCCCAGCTGGCGCAGGACAGAAGCGACCCTCATGCTAAGAGGAGGAAGGGAGCAGGAAAGCATCCCTCCAGCCGAGCCTCCCAGCCTGCGGGCCCCTACCTTGTATCCGATCTTGAGGTCCTCACACTCCTGGGAACAGCCGCTCAGCTTCTTGTTGAGACACTCGTTGATGAAGCAGTTGAGCTCGTCGGAGCCATCCGTGCAGTCATTGTTGTTGTCGCAAAGTAGTGCCTCCGGGATGCACTTTCCGTTCTTGCAGAGGAAGAAGGAGTCGTTGCACTTGTTCTCTGCAGCAGGCGGAGGGGAGGTGGCAGTGGTCAGCGCGAGGCAGCCAGGCGGCCCCGCTCTCCGGCCGCAGCCCCCACAGGTACCTGGGCTGGTGCAGCGCGGGTTCTTGGGCGCCTCGTCTGAGTGGTCATGGCAGTCGAACTCGCCGTCGCACTCCCATTGCCGGTTGCTGAGGCAGCGGCCATTAGCACAGCGGAACTCATGGGGGCCGCAGGTGGGATACTCTGCAGGAGGGTGGCAGGCTCAGACGGCACTGCCCACCTTCCCGAGCCAGCCAGGAGTGATGGGGGCACCACAGTGCCATGGCACGGGTGCCCAAACCTCCTTGCAGCCTCCTCGGGACCGTGCTGCACCGCAGGGGCCAAGGAAGTGGCAAATGCAGGTGGTTTTGGGTCTCTCCAAAACTGGTCTGTGCCAGGGTGGATGCCCTGGAGCAGGGCTGAGGGGGACAGCTCTCCTGCACCAAACCCCTCCCGCTCCCCCCTCATCCTGGTCTCCCATCAACCCCCTTCTGGATGATGAAGACCTTTTCAGGGTCCTGTCTCAACACCCAGGAGAGCCAGCGTGGCTGCCAGGGCCAGTGCTACAGGACATACAGCCCTTGCCATCCTCCCAAGTCCTGCAGAACCCACCACACTCTGGGGACTCGTCCGAGCCGTCACCGCAGTCGTCATCGTGGTCGCAGACAAAGTGTTTGGGAATGCACTGGCGGTTTCCGCACATGAACTCCCGCTCGTCGCACGTGTTGTTGTACACTGCAACGAGGCATCGCTGTCAGCCCCTCGCCAGACTGCGTGCTCCCCTGCGTGCCCCCCAAGCCCTTTGTCTCAGGACACTGGGGACAAGAGCTGAGGCACAGCCCAGTTGGGGCAGCGACTCCCACTCCTTCGCCCCCAGCCTGAGCCCTCATCCCATGGCTGTGAACAGCACCCGGGCAACCTGGTGCCTTTACTGCAGGATGATGCTCCTCCTCTCCTCACAGTCAGGGGAAAGCACGCAAGTGTCCCCATGTCCAGCACAAGGCATCCTGTCTGCTACCGACAGGGACCCCAGGGAGTCGGGGGAGCCCCCCCAGGCAGCTCGGCTTGCTCTACACCCCATTCCTCTCCAGCCTCTGGCCCCACCACGCACCCAGCCCTCTGGGGACTCACAGCAGCCAGCAGCAAGGGTCTCGTCAGCTCCGTCCGCACAGTCCTTGTCTCCGTCACAGAGCCAGCGCTCCGGCACGCACACGTAGGTGCCCGGGCACTGGAAGGATCCTGTGCTGCAGGTGGTCATCCCTGGGGAAGGGCGAAGTGGGAAGGAAGCCAGTCACCCCCACCACTGGAGAACTGGCACTCTTGGGCTACGTGGGTCCTAAGGCCCAGGAGAGCAGCGAGGACCACGGCACAGGAAAGCCAAGATGTGAGAAGGGATGGGCAGAGGCAGGAATATGCAGAGATGGAGCTGCAGCGCGGGCAGGGACTGAGAGAGGTGAGAGCAGGGGCTGAAGCATACTCACGGCAGCGGCTGTCCTCGTCAGAGCCATCCCCGCAGTCGTCTGCCCCGTCACACACCCAGAGCTTGGAGATGCAGCGATGGTTGTTGCACTCAAACTGCACGGGGTAGCAGAACTTGTCTGGGAGAGGAGGAGAGGAGGGGTGAGAGCCCCTCAGGGCGATGCGGGTGGAAGGACGCAGCAGCAGAGCACAGCCACAGTGGGCCAGTCGGACTCCAGGGCTGGAGCCCAGGGTGGTGCTGGGGCTACTGCTCGCCCAGGCCTGGCAGTGCCTGCACGCCACGCTGGCAGGCTCCGCATGGAGCGGTGTGGGATTCCCTGCTCTGGAGCTGGGGAGGTTCCCCAGTTCCTGAGCCCCATTTGTGGTTTGTTCAGGGAGGTTGGAACTGAAAGTGTAACTCAAGTGAGCCGTAACTGGCCACCTTCAAAATGACCATGGACACTTGCGCACGCACTGAGCAAACAAACGCACCAGGACATTTGCATTGGTTACAGTTAAAAGCCCAAACTTGTGGAATAAGACCACAGAGGGGGAAAAAATCTGGAGTCTGGTCCTTGGAAAAGGGATGTCAGGGAGAGGAGAGGGTCCTGCCTACCCTCCAGCACACTTGCACTCGCCACCCCATGCCATCACCCTGGAGCCCCTTGCTCTCCCCACCCTGCCGCTCACTGCAGTGAGTCTCGTCTTCTCCATTCTCGCAGTCATCCTCTTTGTCGCAGGTCCAAGTCATGGGGATGCACCTCCCGCTTGGGCAGGCGAAGTAATTGGCCGGACACTTGGGTTTCCTCCCACCTGCTTTGTGAAGGAAACGTCAGGTAAGGCTGGTGGCGCGGAAGCATCCTGCCTCCTCCCAACCCAGAACTGCCCAACTCCAGAGGGTTCCTCCCCAAAAGCCCTCTGTGATCCCACATGCATCAGCACCCTGCAGCACCCTCTGTGCAGGAGCTGTGCAGGCAAGGGACGATGGTCTCAGTGCGCAAATAAAGCATCCACCACCCAAACAGACCCCAAAGGGGTGCACCCGGCCATAGGGTCGGCGCGATGCCCCCCATCTCCCAGGCCTGAGCCCCCTTTCCTCACCCCACTCTCACCTGGGCAGTTGCGCTCATCTGAGTAGTCTCCGCAATCATTCGCCCCGTCGCACACCCAGCTCGGAGCATAGCACAGAGAGGTGTGTTCGCACTTCTGGAACGTGGTACCCTTCACCCCCAGCTTGAAATAGCTGCTGCAGTCGGTGGCGGCTGCAAGGAACCACAACAGGAGCCCTGGGTGATGGGTGCTGCTTGCCGGCGGCACAACCCTTCGGTCTAGCTCCCACCGCGCAGCACGAGCCCTCGCCCTGCTGCTGACAACCTTTCCCTCCTCAGAGCAGCCCCGAGCCGACTCTGCCCATGTGCCCCAAGCTGCTGGGACCATGTTAAGCGTTTCTGATGGGCTGCTGGGGGGCGAGGTGCCAGGCACTGCGCAGGCGGCTGCAGTGATGGGCTGGGGGGGGTTAACCTGGGCTGGCCTCTGCTGACGGGATGGGAGCCAGGGCCCTTATCCCTCCCGGATTCAGCACAAGTCCCAGAGATTGAAAAGACTGAAAGGAGGTGCAGGGACCCAGGCCCCCCCCGCCCCGCAGACACAGAGGTCAGGAGCATCTCCAGAGCTACAGCAGAGCAGAGCTGGGGGGCAGCAGGGAACACGGGACAGTGGCTGGGGCACTCACTGCAGTTCATTTCATCCGAAGCATCCTCGCAATCGATGAACTGGTTACAGCGGCTTGAATTCCCAATGCAGCTCCCATCTCGACAGCGAAACTCGGTAGCAGCACAGCTGGTTTCTGCAAGGGGGAAGCCCCCGCAGCGGATGAGGCTGGGCTGGGGGACCTAGAGGGTACGGCTGTCCCATGGTCCCCACTCGCGTTGCGGACATGCGTGCACAGACCCCCACCACCCAGCACAGCTACGGACTGCCCAGCCCTGCTCTCCCAGCTCCGGTCCCCTCACGGCTGAGACCTGGTGCCTCTCCGGCTCACGCGCTCTGCCCGGCAGCCTGAGCTCCTCTCCTAAGCTGGCCTGCAGCTAACAGACCTGGACGGGCCCAGGGAAGCTCCTGACTCTCCCCGTCAGTTCCGAACCAAGCAGACAGGCTCCTGCAGCTCTGAAGGGATGCTGCCCTTAGGGCTGCCTGGGTGCCCTCTTCTCTGGGGCACAGGAGCCATTAGGAGCAGCGACACTGCGCCTTGCCATTGCCTTGTGCTCCTCCTGGGTGTCACACCACTGTTCTCATGCGGCTCTGGATGCTGCACGGCCATGCTCGGGAGTTCTTCCTCCCGGCTGTCAGGGAGTGAGCTTTACAAAGCGGTCTGTGGCACAAGCAGCACAGGTAGGATTTAGACCTTGAGTCTCCATTAAGCCCTGGCTCTGTTCTGATCCTGTCAAGCTGAAGGTAACTCTTTCCCGAAGCCTCTGTCCCTGTCCCCAGATGGCTGACCGAGCCCTGGCCGGGAGCCAGCCAGCCAGCCTGCTTACTGTTACACGGCACTTCGTCCGAGTTGTCCCCGCAGTCGTCCACGCCATTGCACCAGTAGCGGCTGGCGATGCAGCGCCCGTTCATGCAGTGCAGGTAACCCTTCTTGCACTTGCGGCTGCCTGCGAGGGAGGAGGAGGAGGAGATGAGTGCAAGGGGAGGGCCGGCACCCCAGGTGTCTCAGCTCCTCAGGGACCCTTCAGCAGGGAAAGAAACTACACAGGCAGGATTAGGAAACAGGCTCCCTCGTGCTGTGCTGGCAACATGAGAGGGTCAAGCTTGGCCTTTGCCCAGCAGAGACCTCTCCTGGCAGAGAAGCGAGGGCTGGTTTAGAGCAAAGGTGCTGCAGCCCCCACCGCGTCGGCTCAAGGTTTCTCACCCTCCGGCCTGCCCCCCAGAACTGAAAAAGGTCTGGAGCCCTTAAAGCCTGGCCTGGCTGGGCCTATCTCTGGGAGGGTGAGAGGGACTGCAAGCACTTGAGGGACACGAGAAGACACCCAGGCACCCTGGTCCCTTTGCTGAGCAGAGCCGAGAGCTCGAGCAGGGTGCCTGCAGGGGCTGGGAGGTGCGTGTGTGTGTTTGAGCAAAGCAGCAAGAGGAGGAACCTTACTGCAGTAGGACTGCTTCTCATCTGACTTGTCCTTGCAGTGGACCACGCCATCGCAGGTCCGGCTGAAGTCAATGCAGTCGCCGTTCCCACACTCGAACTCATCGTGCACGTTGCAGGTGGAATTCAGGGCTGGGGAGGGCGTGGGGAATGTCAGCTCTGCCAGGCTGAGACCGGCCTCTCCTCCTTCCCTCCCCATCCCCACCAGCTCCCGCTTCCACCTCCCCTCCACCTTTGCAGGTGAAATCCTCCTGCAGGACGCGCTCGCCACGGCAGGAGCAGTTGACGTGTCCTTTGGGTGTGAGCAGGCAGAGATCCTGACAGCCGCCGTTGTTCACCCTGCATGGGGACAGCTCACCTAGGAGAGACGGAGAGAAGTCACACCAGGGACAGTCTCAGCAGCCCCTTCCCCTTGTCCTCCCTGCTGGAGGGATGAAAAGTAGGGGATCCTCCCCAAGCTCTTCAGATGGGGCAATGAGGAATGCATGGGGTTGGGGGCATCCAGTCTCCCCAGATCTTGCAAGGAGGATGCCCTGGGAAGAGCATAAATGAGGCAAATTCTCTCTCTCTTCAGCCTGCACAGGGTCTGAAGATGGACAGGCCTTGGCGTGAGGGTCCCGAAGGGGCAATGACAGGCCAGGCAGGATGGTGGGATGGGTTTCCCCTTCCCCTGGCCTGCAGACAGGGTGGAAGAGCAGCGCAGGGTGGCAGGGGAGCAGGGGCCCAGGGTGGTGAGGCTGCGGTGGCTGGTGGGGCGGAGGGGGTCCTTACAGCTGTCGGTGTCGTTGGCCACAGCAATGATGCCCATGGGCTGCTGGGGGATGTCAACACGCAGAAGCTTCATGTCGGTGCCCACGTACTTGTTGGCTCGTTGCACAGCCCTGCGCACCCAGTCTGTCCAGAAAATGTAATCACCGTAGACAGCCAGGCCAAAGGGGTGCACAGGCTCCGATTTCAGGATCACCTGCCGGACATTGGCAAACCATGAGCGTCAGGGAACCCGGCTGTGGGTCACAGCCCCCATCACCACCCCAAACGCAGCCCATCCCCGGGTGTCCGCCCGGGGGGAAGGCTCAACTCCCCCGAGCCCCAGGAACAGCTCTGCTCGCCCATGACAACATGCCAGCCCCATTTCTGACACCCGCCGTTCTCCTCCACCTCTGCCGCTGGGGCCAGGTCTGGACTCACGTGGCGGTGGGAGCCATCGTATTCACAGCGCTCAATTTTGTCCAGCGTAGCATCAGAGAAGTAGATCTTCTCAGCCTTGTGGTCAATGGCCAGCCCATTGGGTGTCCGTATGTCCTGGTCAATGATGATGAGGACATTGGCACCAGAGAGGGTTGCACGCATGATGCTGGGGTGCTGCTCGTTCCAGTTGGTCCAGAACATCAGGCTGGAAGGGGAGAGACACGTGATGCCTTTGCAAACCCAGCTCTCTGCCACGTATGTGGTGGCTTAGCCTACCCCTCCACTGCTGCGGGGCTTCCAGGGACTTTGGGACAGATGGGACATTGTCCCCACATAAATAGGCATAGGAGAGGGATGAATGAGGCCACTACAGCCAGCTGGGAAATGTGGTAGCCCATGGTACCAGTTGGCCAGAGAAGGGGATGGGATGGGATGGGGTTTCTGTCTTTCCTTTGGGGTGCTGAAGGAAGTGGGGGCAGGGCACGGGGCCCCTCCTCCCTGGGGTCCAATACTCTCTGTGCTGGGAACCAGTGCTTCCTCCCCAGTGGAGGGGAGTCCGCCTGGATGCTGGACCTGGGACCATGCGGACCCCTGGGCAGGCTGTCTGGATGACCGACGGCCACTCACTTCTGGCACTCGTCCAGCACAAAGGCCCGCGGGTGGTCATCCCCCGACATGGTGATCACCGTCTCCCTCTCAAAAGCCCCCAGACGGCTCTGGTCCACGGTGTGGCGGGTGATGGTGGAGGTGGTGTAGCTCGTCCAGTACAGCGTATCCCAGCCGCGGTGGTAGGCCAGCCCCTCCACTGAGCCCACGTCTGCAGAAGGGGAGGACAGGCAAGGGTTGTGTCCAGCCCGTGCTCCTGCAAGGCTCCAGCTCACCTGGACGCGGCTTCTCCTGCAGCCTGAAGTTACTGCTTTTAATTACACCCCATAAAAATCCCTCAGAGGCTCTGGCTGCTTGCTAACACGGCGCCAATGTGGCAGCACCTGAGGGGACTCGGCAGGGCTGGGCTAACGGGCGAGCTGAGACCCCAGGAGACTTTAGGGGCCTCCTGGGCAGATCCCTGCTACCAGCCAGCTAATGACACTTCCTTGAAGGGAGGCTGGGTGATGTTCACCTACGATGAAATGAGGACCTGAATTTGGCTTTCAAGCTCATGCTCTGATCACCTCCCCTGCGCTGGCCGGGGCTTGCTCTGGGTCCCCCAGTCCCCGCAGCAGCGGCGCTGGGAAGGGTCTCCCTCTGCCAGGGGAGAGCTGAGGCCCAGAGGCACAAGGTGACAAGATGAAGACTTGTGGCCGACCAGGGAGACCTTCCCTCCAGCTCTCAGGCCAGGAACTTGAACTGTACACCCATCCTTCCTCCCTCGTTAACGATCAGCAAAAGGTTTAATGAACCGGCTACGACAGATGGGCCCTGCTCTCCTGATCTCAGCGATAACAGACATCCCAAGTGCCAAATGTAAATACACTCATTAGCGAGCACATCTATAACCCTTGCTGGAGGTGCTCCCTAGTGACGCAGAGCAACAGAAGGGGTCTCTTCAACTGCTGTAGGAGCCAATAAAGCCAGCCAAGGGCAAGCGGAGGGCTGGAGGTGAAGAGAGGGCCAGGCGTGGCACGCTTTGCTCAGGCTCGGCAGGTCTGTCTTGGAAGTCAAATGCAACACAGAGCAGATCCCAAGTTTGCTGCAGTGCCTTGTTTCTAGAGCAATGCGTACCCACGTGCACGCCTGAGCCTCGTGACACACTCTCCTTGCCAGAACAAGCTCTGCAGACTGCTCCTGACACTTGCATCCTCTACCACAGGCTGCTGCCTCGTCCAGAGGCTCGGGTAGGAAGCTCACAGCTGAACCCTTAACAGCTGCCACTCAAAACACCTCTTGAAAACACCAAAATACGTTAACGGAGAAAAGGAAAAAAAGCCCTTGGGAGAGGAAGGAGGGAGTTCAGGAAGGGGTGGCAGGGAAAATAGGAAAGAGGGGTCTGAGGGCAGATGCTCATGGAGGGAGCCTGGTGACACTCACTCTCCACGATGGTCTTGCGCCCCGTGCCATCATCGTTGATCTGCTGGATATTGCCGAAGTGGATGTCACTGTAGAATATGCGGTTGCTGCCCTTGGAGCCGTAGCGGTAGTCAAAGGCCAGGGCAATGACGTTCTTCATGTGCTCTGCATCCTCGAAGGGCTTGATGGGTGCATTGAGGTTGTTCTCGTCCGACAGGTGGATGCTCTTGAGGATGGTGCGCTCCGAATACAGCAGGTAGCCATCATAGTCCCGGCAGCTCACCCCGTCCTCGGAGAGCATGCCGTGGGCGCAGGCGCATGTCCTCTGCCCATTGCCGCGGAACAGGCAGAGCTGCTGGCAGCCCCCATTGCTCTGGGCACAGATGTTGGTGCCTGGGGAGGAAAGAGGGGATTGTTCGAGGAACTGGGCAGGCTCTGTGAAGGAGGATGCTCCCGCTCAGCCACTTTTCACCGCTCCCCGCTCCCAGAGGAAGTGGGTGAAGAAAAGGGCTCAGCCCGCGGCACGACACGGTTCTTTGACGAGGACACAGTGGCCTGTTTGTCGTTTGTTTCTCCATCCCCCTCCCCACATCTGCCGGCTGTGGGAGCCCAGCCTGGGTGGCCGCCAGCGCTTGGCAGTGCTGCACGGGGGGCTGACACCCACTCCCGGACGCACCCTTCTGCCTGGCCCGGTTGAAGACTTTGATGTCCTTAAGCTGCACGCCGATCCCTGTCCGCAGGGAGACCGACTCAGTGGCGTTGTCCTTGTTGCCTCTTTTGATGGAGCCATTCGCGTGAGTCCTAAGAAAGGACAGAGTCATTGAACAACCAACGTGGGGCCCACCTCAACAGCACCCTGTGGTGGGACCCAGCTCCACCACCTTCGCCATAGCACCCACCAGCTCCCCCCACCCTCCCACATGGCTGGTGCCCCCCAGAACTGCCGGCCCCCCTGGGCACTGTACCTATCGCTCCAGTAAATGTACTCCTCGAACACCGACACTGAGAACATGTCCATGTTGTTGCTGGACAGGACAACCTCTCGGTTTTCACCCGTTTCCAGGTCGATTCGTTCAATCTTGTCTGTCCGGGCATCACACCAGTAAAGCTTCCCGTCCTGAGGTGATAAGAAAGCATCCCCATCAGCAATGGAGCAGCGCACCAGGGTGGCACTAAGGCACCCTCCACACCTCCCACCACGCCTGGCAGGAGGTCCCAGGGTTCAGAAGATGATCACCCTGGACACCCCCCCCTGCACTGGAGAGGAGACTCCAGGGCCCTGGGGAAGGCAGCCATGTCCCCAGAGGCCCCACCAGCAGGGGTATGGCTGCAGGGACCCTCGGCACCGGCACGCTCCCCACCAGGCCCCAGGGCAGCACCGTCCTCCCTGCTGGCGGCCGTACCTCGTAGTCGACGGATATTCCGTTGGGCCAACTGATGCTGACATTCACCAGCACCATCCGCTCGGTCCCATCCAGGCGCGACCGTTCGATACGGGGGTACTGGCCCCACTCTGTCCAGAACAGATACCTGCAGGGGACAGTAGGGATGTGACCATGGGGCTGGCCAGAAGCAGCATCCTTGGACCTTTTGGCCACCAGAGCAGAAGACAAACGCCTCTCCCTCTCACCCCTTGTGATCTGCCAGCCGCCACGTGCTTGCAGAGCACGCCACAGCCAGGGAACGGAACGCTGCATTGCAGCTGGACGCAGCCCAGAAACCAGCCCACGTGCCAGGCACGTAAGGTGCTGTTCTCCATCTTTCCCTGTATCCAAACAACTCTCCTCTCCCTCTGACTGGAGCCAGTCTGGGGAGGCTCCACTTGGATTTTCTGAGGTGCTGGCACCCACAAAGTCACGAGGAGCTCTCAGAGAGCTCGGACAATCAGCAAAAGGGCGGTTAAATTCAGCTGGTTTGGACACTGGGGGCCCGTCCCTTGGTGTGGCAGGAGATGTGCAGGTCCTTCTCCGCTGCATGCAAACGTCACGGCTCTGCCAGGAGCATTCTGGGGGTCTCCAGTACATGCCCGCCCCCCACCTAATGGCCCTCTCCAGGTGGCCTTGTGCAGTGTCTCACCCCTTCTCTGGATGGACTGTGATGGCCCGTGGCTTGTCCAGCCCCTGAGAGATGACCACATAGCGGAAGGACCCGTTCAGCCTGGCCACCTCGATGACATCAAAGCCCTGGTCTGTCCAGTAGATGTTTCCTGCAGAGAGGGGACAGTGAACACCCGCTTGAGTCCCACTCCCCGACTGCCCCTCTGCTCCTGCCTACTCCGGAGCCCCGTCTCACCAGCGATCCAGTCCACGGCAATGCCCTCCACACGGCCAATGCCATTGGTCACCACATCCTCCCGCCACGTCTGGTCCCGCTTGGCCCGGCTGATGGTGCTTAGACCCATGTCCACCCAGTAAATGGTGTCGTTCTCTGAGAAGAGACAGGCAGGAGAGCAGGTGTCAGTGACCGCCTCTGGGTCACCCCAAGGGTGGCACAGACCTGGGCTGAGCCCGCAGGCCTGGCATGGAGACTTGAAACCCTCCTTCATCCGGAGCGGCCGAGGGGAGATGCTCTAGGGCAAAGCATTGCCAAAGGAGGGCCGGGTGATGGTCCCCCTTGCACTCCCCCTCCCTGACGTCTCCAGCCCTGTTGTCCCGCTCCCAGCCCCTGCGTCACCTGCGTGGAAGTCGATCCCTACGGCCAGGGAGGTCCCTGACACAGGCACAAGAGCATCTGACTTGTCGTTGGGGTCCAGGGGAATGCCGCGGATCCCCTCGTGGACTGAGTACAGGAGGAAGGAGCCAACACCTGCGACACAGATGTGGGGACAGTCAGATGCATCCCAAAAACCACATGACGTCCCTTCAACAGACAGCCACAATTAATGGAAAACTGTGACAGCAACCCATGGAGGAGCATGAGCCTGGCAGGGCTGGTGGGAGGGCTTCACCCTGCCACGACAGCAGCACCACGAGTCCCCAGCCTGGGCAGACAGCCCAGGACAGCAGAGGGACAGGCAGGGCAAGGCTGAACGGCGCTGGACCCTGCTGGCAGGCTGTGCGGCTGCCTGAAGCATCCCTGCACAGGCAGCCCCTACGCCCACCACTCAGCTGACTCTGAGGCTGACGCATGCGAGACGTGGGCTGGCAGCAGGAGCCGCAGCTCCGCAGGCAGTCAGGGAGGGGACGGGGGAGGCAGTCCTGCCGGACACCGAGCGCCTGATCCTGCCCACGGTGCTGCGGTCGAGGGGGTGACGTGTTTGGAGCACCATGGTTTCTCACGGAGGGAGGGATGCCCCCCCTTCACTTGGGTCCCTGCATGAGAGGGGCTAACCAGGATGAACATAAGGGGAAGAAAACTCCTCTGTGAACAAGGTGAGAGAGTCTTCACTGCCACACTGGGCAGGGGAAGGAATGACAAACCTCGTGGAAAGAGGTCAGGGAACAAACCACTCTAAACTGAGCATGGACATGGTCAGGGACCAGATTCCTGATGGCTGGGGCAGGAACCCGGGGAACAGCCGCAAAGCCCTTCCCTGCTCAGCTCTGCGAAGGGGCTGCGTGCCAGCGGGCCCTGCCCAGACCTCCCTGCAGGTTGCAAGCCTTGGAGCAGCCTGTTCAAGGGGTCCTGACCCACAGTGGGGCATAAGGGAGGCACGAGCAAAGTCTCTTTCCAGAGCGGCCTCCGCCCCCGAGGGCTGGCAAAGGCTCTGTGCCGCATCTGGGTCAGGGCAGCGCTTGTTATTCAGTGCCTGCCCTGACCCAGATGGTGCAGCAGCTCTGCCAGCTCCCTCCAAAAACACCAAGAACATTTTGCACACAAACAGCCTTTGAGAGGACCTGGCAGTGACCGGGGAGCTGGGGGGGGCTCTTCCCTCCCAGGGGAGATGGTGTCAAACCAGGCAGGGACTGGGGATCTGCAAAGCAAATACTGTGCTGGCTGCCCGGCACCATTCCTGGTGACTGCGGCGAGTCAGTGACCCAAACCCCCTGCTGACGGCCAGGGCTTCACCTCTCCTTTGAGGGCTCCCACTGTGCAGTCCTGCTCCCCTCCTCCCGCTAAACCCAGAGCCCCCGGTGCCCCGCGCTCATCGCCGCCAGCCCCTCGCGGGGACAGCTCACATGAGGGTCTCGCTGTGGCCCAAGTCCACAGCCCCTCCCCAGCCCTGCCGATGTCCCTCTGGCCCCTGGGGTCCCTCTGCGGCGCTGATGGGTGCAGGGAGGCGTGGGGCAGTTGGGAGGAGCCCACACACAGCCAGAGCGAGCGGTAGCATCCCCCCATGCACCATGCCGGCAGACAGGCCTTGCGGCAGAGGCAGAGCTGCAGGACATGGACGGGGGTGGCCATGGGGTCTCTCTGCTCCGAGGGGGTAGTTCGGGTGAGGGGTCGGGGACAGGCACGCTCACCTTCACAGGACTGCTGCCCGCTCTTCAGGCTGTAGCCTGCAGTGCACATGCAGGACCGGGAGGTCTCGGAAGTGGGGAGGCAGAGCTGCGAGCAGTCGCCATTATTCAGGCTGCAGGGGTTGGTTCCAGCTGCCGCGGAGAGAAGGGGGGGGTGAGTGGCGGCCAGGGGACACCCGCAGGGCTGCGGGCGCCTTGGGAGAGACTGGGGCAGACGGGGCCAGCGCCGCTTGGGGCAGACACATGGTATGTGGGTGCTCTGGGCCAGCCGGCAAGGGCCAGGCTTCGGCCAGCAAGAAGGGACGGGGTCAGCCGGCCGCCCGGTCACTGTGGTCCAGACTGTGGCCTCGCTGGCACCTCGGTGCAGCGGACGAGCTGCTGTCTGGCCCTGCAGGGTCTCTGCCCCGGGAGCACACGCTCACCTTGCTGGATGCTCTCGTTGTACACCTTCATGTGCATCACCAGCGTGGTGCTGTTGCGCAGCACTGTCACCTCTGTCCCGTCCTTCTTGTTGCAGGTGCCCATCCTCTCGGAGGCCTGGTCAGCCCACCACAGCTTGTCGCCTGGAAGGAGAAGGCAGGAACATGCAGCAGCCTTCCCCATCCCCTCCCACCCCAGCAGCAGAGCAGTGGCTCCACACAGATTTACATGCGATGGCCTGGAAAAAGGGGTCTGAGCTCAGCCTTTAGTGGAGAAGCATCCCCTCCACAGCTGCTAGAGGTCACAACGAGCAGTCTGTGTTTGGGCAGGGCAGGAAGAAGGGAAAGGGCTTCATAAACCACCCCCATCACACTACCAGCTCTCACCCATGATGGCCAGGGCAGTCGCCTTGCTCAGCTGACTCTTCATTGACTCAATCACCTCAAGGTTGCTGCCGTCCAGGTTGCATCTGTTGATGGTGCCATTGCCAGAGCTGATCCAGTACAGCTTGCTCTCTGGGTAGTCAATGGCCAGGCCTGGAAAGCAAGAGGACCATCAGTGTCGAGGCAGCACGCAGTGACTGTCACCAACGGGGAGGTGGGATGGGACCAGCAGAGCAGACGGGGTGATGGAGAGAATGGGTGACCTGGCACAAACCAGCCACCAGCCCCCAGGGAGCCAGGGCTGCCAGAGTCAGGGTTCAGGCTTTTAGGGCCAGCAAGGCTGTCCCAAGGTGGGGTGGTACCAGGAGGGACTGGGGGGTCCATACCAACAGGCCCTTTCTGGTTGGTGAAGAGGAGAGTGCGGTTGCTGCCATCCATGTTGGCCACGCTGATGTTGTCCCCATCTGTCCAGTAGAGCTTCCTGCACCGGTGAGGGGACATTGAGCACGGTGGCTCCAACAGCCCCATGGAGATGGCCTAGCTCTGCTGCCCTCCTGGCCCACCCAGGCTCCGCCAGCCCCCGCCACCCCAGCCTGCTCTCTAGGCTCCTCTCCAGCCCTGAGCTGGCCCCTCTCCCAGCCCGGGCAGCCCAACAGCCTCCTCGCCCCCGGTGCTGGGACCCAGGAGGGGGTTTGGTGATTGCGAGCACTTGCCCAGCCCTGCCCAGCAAAGCCCCGTGCACACCCAGACTGGCACATCCTTGTGGATGCACACTTATCCGCAGCCTGTTCTCCTTCGCGCATGCCGACAGGCGCACACCTCTCGAGCTGTGGCCCTGTCTCCTCTCACACACCTCCTACACACGTTGACACATAGGGAGAACAACCTGTTCTCTCCTCCACCGCACATGGGCACTGTCACGTGTGCACACATACTTGTGCCTGCATGTACACCTTCTCCTCCTTCGACGCTCACGGCCTGACCCCACACCTGCTGGCACCGTGTCCCACCAGAGACTTACCCCCGGAGGGGGTGAACCACCAGGCAGTGTGGCTTGTCCAGCCCCTGGATCACCGCATTCTTGAAGGAGCCGTCCAGCCGAGCGACATTGATCTGCTTCTTGTTGGCATCGTAACTGGTCCAGAAGAGGTTTCTGGAAACCCAATCCACAGAGAGGCCGTGAGCGTTGGGCAGGTCTGGAAGGCAACAGAGAAGGGAGACTCATTAATGGTGAGAATGGGGCTGGGACAATGATGCTCAGATGAAGAGGAAGGGCTGATCTCATGGAGCCGAAGCCTCTGGAGGGTTGGCGGCTCTGGGACCTGATGGGAGCAGCTGTGTGGAGCAATGTTCCTCCACACTCACCTGCAGAGACGACGGTCTCCACGCCGGTGCCATTGATGAAAGCTCTCTTGATGGTCTGGGTGCGGACATCAGACCAGTAAATGCGCTGCTCCACAGCGTCGTAGTCCACCACCGTGACGTTATCGATGTCGGGCACCGTAAAGGAGATGATGTAGTTGTAGTAGGGGTTGTCGATGTCCACACCCCGGATCTCCATCTGCCGTGCATACAGCAGGAACTTCTTAAACTCTGGGGAGAAGGACGAGAGGGGCAGTCATGGGACCTCAGCCTGATCTGCAGAGCTGGCACCAAAGCACCTGCTTGTCCTCCCCGCCCAGGGTGGCCTGGGCAGATCCCTACCATAGCAGGTAGTGTTGTCTTTGTCCAGCTTCATGAGGTGGGGGCAGGCACAGGACAGCGTGCGGTTGTAGTTGATGAGGCAGAGATGGGAACACGGCCCTTTGCCCCCGTTGGCTTCACAGGGATTAGGAGCTGCAAAGGGCATAAGGCTCAGTGACATCCCTGTTCCAGGGGACACCAATCCAGGAAGCCACAGAGAGCTGCAGACCTCCCAGACCCTCCCTGCCCCATCGAGGAGCTCTGACCCATCAGCCTCGTCGCCCCAGGACACTTCTGTGCTGGGTGGCCAGGGCCATAGCAGAGGCCTCCAGCTCAGTGGGGGTGAGAAAGGGCAGCCATGGGGGTGGGAGCAGCTCCCACGCGACGCTCTGCGCCAGCACCACCTCCCCACCGCACTCCCCCAGCCCTGTCCCTCTGCCGCTGCTTCCCCAGGCCTCACCCAGGGGCTGCCGGGAGGGGTGATACACCTGCAAGTCGAAAGGCTGCGTATTGGTCCTCTGCACCACTGTCACGTTGTGCCCTGTCCACTTGTTGGCCTTGGCCAGCGTGTTGGTGCGCCAGTCGGTCCAGTAGACCTCACCCCCATACAGGGTGACGGCGAAGGGATGTGACAGGTACTCGTGTCCCCGCAGCACCTCAATGTGCCCCGTTCCATCGTACAGGGCTGAGTAGATGGCGTCTGACCTGTGCCCAGCAGAGACAAGCGGTGAGAGCAGGCAGATGGCTGGGCAAGGGCTACCGGGCACAGGCAAAGGCCTCTTGAATCCAACAGCAAGAACCCACAGGGTCTAAGCAGCCGCCTCCTCTGCTCTGCTTCGTGCTGCTGCTGCGGAGGATGACTGCTGATTTACATCAGGGATCGCAGTCCCCGCAGAGGAGAAAACCCAGAGCAAAGGCTGCAACGTGTTGCAGACACAAACAGACCCAACAGAGCAAAGGTTTTCGCTCCCAGCCCAGCAGATAAATGGCAGAATAACAGAGAAGAAAGGACGAAGGTGCCAGAGCTGGGAGGGACGGGGAGGGGGCTGGGGCCCAGAGGCGATGGGGAAGGGGAGGCGCGGGGCATGGATGGGTGTCTGGATGCTACCTGGCATCGATCCAGAGGATGCGCTTCTCCAGGTAGTCGACAGTGAGCCCGTTGGGCCAGCCCCCCGAGCCCGTCTCCTTGTGGATGGTGCGCCGGCCCGCGCCACTCATGGAGGCGGCCTCGATGCGGGGCAGGCTGGCATCCCAGTCTGTCCAGAAGAGGATCCTGCGAGGGACAGCGAGCAGGGACGGTCAGCATGGGGACACCAAGCTCTGCCTCCCGAATCGGCAGTGGGGTGTGTGCCCAGACAGGAGCCCGTAGCCTGGTTCCCCTGCAAGATCCCAAGGGTGCCACTGCGTCCTGGTGACCGATGTCCTCTCCTGCCTTACCCGTAGCGGGGGTCCAGGGCAATGGCACGGGGATGCTCGATGTCCCCAGCCAGCAGCGTGGTTCGCATGGTGCCATCCAGTTTGGCCACCTCAATCTGGTCCAGGTTGCTCTCCACCCAGTAGATGTTGCCAGCGATCCAGTCCACAGCCAGCCCCTCGGGGGTGGCCAGCCCGTACTGTATCACCACCTCGAAGCTGGTTAGAGCTGTGGGGCACAGCGCCGGGAGGGCTCAGGCTGGTGCTTCCTCCCCGGCCCACCCGCCACCATCGCGCTGCAGTCCTGAACATCTCCACCTGGCCTGACGGGGTTCACTGGCATGGGGAAGCTGCTTCCCCAAATGGGGTCTGAACCCCAAAGGGCTCAGCCCCACGTCTGTGGCCCAGCACCAGGCTCTCGCTGGAGGTGCCCCCTCCCATGGCTCTGCAGCACTGATGGGGAGGGGGCCCGGCTTTGTGCTGCTGGGCTGCAATTAGGAAAGTGCTAGGAATGCTAATTAACTCCTACATAACAAGCAACTTCGGAGAGCATAACGGGATCACTAGAGGGGCTGTGGGTTCCAGCGTGGGGTGCCAAGGAATCATTGCCAGCACCCTATCCCAGAACGCCATCCCTGATTTCCCACCCGTCTGACCCCTGACAGCTTGCTCCAGGCCCCCAGTGCTACGCACCCCCATTCTCGAGCAGCTTTCCTCTGTAGATTTTGTCCTCCACCACATCGGTCCAGTACAGCGAGCTCTGGTTGAGGTGGAAGTCCAAGGCGATGGTGTTGCGCAGCCCAGGGACCAGGACGCTGTAGTCACCCCGGTGCAGGTCAATGCGGCGGATCTCATGGCGGTTGGAGAATATGATGAATGGCTTGAAGGGGTCTGGGGAAAGCAGGGCAGGGTCAGAAGGGTGACATGGACAAGGCAGGAGTGACTGGCAGAGGCTGTGTGGGACCAATGGTCCCCACCCCTGTGGGTGGAAGGTGTCCCTGGCTCCTGGCCCCAGCCCCAGCTTTGGGACCACCCACACCCCTGTACTGTAAAGGGCAGCTTGTGCCAGGTGGGGACAGCAAGGGGTCCACCATCGGCAGGCAGATCCCCCCAGGATCTGGACGTGCCCATCAGCACAGTCCTCAGCCTCCGAGAGCAGGGGGAGACCCCCCATCACAGGCAGCGGGGGCAATGTTGCCAGCCCCTGCAGCCCACCCACACACACCCAGGCTGCGGCAGCTCTCGCCGTCGGGTTCCAGCATCCATCCCTCGTAGCAGGAGCACTTGACGTTGTACTTGTCCTGCTCGCACTTCTGGCTGCACTTGAGGTGCTTGGCACAGTAGCTCTGTATCTGGCAGGTCTTGTTGTCTGAGCCCAACTCCATCCCCAGGGGACAGGAGCAGACGATGCCCTCACCGGGGGCCACGGTGCAGTTGTGGCTGCAGCCGCCGTTGTTCAAGGAGCACTGGTCTGTGGAGAGAGGATGCGATCGTCAAGTCCTCATCCTGTTCCCGGCTGGGGGACACCCTATGTCCCTGTGCCCAGCTCCACACTCACCACAGAGCTCGCCCTCGTCGGAGCCGTCGCCGCAGTCGTCGGAGCCGTCGCAGAGCTTCTCGGGCGGGAGGCAGATGGAGGTGTTGTTGGCGCAGGTGTGGGAGGGAGGTTTGCACACCAGTGACTCGCAGTTCTCCTCGTCCGAGTTGTCCTCGCAGTCACTGTCGCCGTCACAAACCCAGGCCTTGCTGATGCAGCGGGCTGTCAAGGGGGGAGCAAGGAGGGGGCAGATCAGATGTGGAGGAGACATTATTTCAGGGACTCAGGGTCCCCGCTGACCTGGAGCTGGTGTCCCTCCAGCGCTGTCCCCGTCCCCACTGAGCTGAGGCAGGTCCCAGACCATTCCCCAGGTCTGAGGGGGCCAGGGGCAGCGGTTCCCCCCTCCCCTGCTCTCACCTGAGTCCTTGCAGCCAAACTTGACGTTGGGGTCGCAGACATGGGTGACCCCCTCGCAGTTCTTCTCATCACTGGAGTCCATGCAGTCCGTGTCGCCGTCGCAGCGCCAGCGCATGGGGATGCAGAGCCCGTCCAGCCGGCACTGGAACTCGTCAGTGTGGCAGCCCCCGGGCGGGCGCGTGGCTGGCGGGAGGGCACAGGCACCCGCTCACTGCCTTGGCCCCAGGAGCTGGGACTGGGTCAGCTCAGGGGGCGGGAGGAGGACAGGGCACTCAGCCCGGGGGCACCCAGAGGTGCCGGAGGGGG
Source organism: Stercorarius parasiticus (assembly GCA_013396915.1). NCBI lineage: Eukaryota > Metazoa > Chordata > Aves > Charadriiformes > Stercorariidae > Stercorarius > Stercorarius parasiticus. Next base: position 73,898 of record VWZL01002659.1, on the reverse strand, counting down.
TATCTGGGCACCCAGGGTGGGCAGAGGAGGCTGCAGGATCTCCTGCCTGGAAGGTGGGGCTCTGCCCAGGGGGGATTTTGGCTCTTCAGGCAGGATGGCAGCACAGCTGATGCCCAGGAGGGTCCATCAGCCACTTGCTTGCCCCCTTCCAGGGCAGGACCCGAGGCGGGACACACCAAGCAGCAGCACGGGGACAGCTCGACTCTGCCATGGCCTGGGACTCACCCTGGTTGGTGCAGTTGGCGTGAGTCTCATCGCTGTAGTCCCCACAGTCGTTGTCCCCATCGCAGGTCCAGTGCACGGGGATGCAGCGCCCGCTGTTGCACTTGAACTGGTTGCTGGAGCAGGAGTGGCTGCAGCCCGCCTCGTCGCTGTTGTCCCCGCAGTCATTGTCTGGTGAGGGAAGGGGAGCAGGAAGGGGCTCAGAGCGCGCCCGGCCGGCCAGGAGGGCTGGTGGAGGCATGGCAGGAGACAGGAAGGCAGAGACCCCCTACCAGAGGTAGCCAGGGGAAGCGGGGAACAACAGCGATCGGACACACCACGCCAGCAGACAGGACACGGGGGCAGCCTGTCGGCGCTGGCGGTGGGTTGAACAGAGAGCCCCTGTCCCCCCCGGCCCTCCCGCCCCCTGACACGCTCCAGGCGTGGCCACAGCACCAGCAGCACACAAAGAAAATGAAACACAGAAACTGCATAGATCAGCCATGTACCTGGGGAGGCTGGGAGGGCGCCCAGCGCCAAGGGGGACGCTCCGCTCCGCAGGGGGAGTGGAGCTGGGGGGACGGTGCACTCCTTTATGGGGCGCATCCACGGGGAGGTGGGCTGGTATGGCCAATTGGGGGGTGTCAGCTTGCCTGGAGGAAATCCCACCGCCCACTGACGGGCAGGGGAAGCTTTAGTCTGATGGTGCCACGACACTGGCAATGCAGCCCCTCCACCTGCCCTGCTGGCGCCGGCACAGGGCACGGGGCTGGCCTGGCTTGCTGGAACCACCACAGCGCTCTGCTCTGCTGCGGACGCCCCACCTGAGCTCGGGAAAGGGCCTTTGCCTCCCCGTGCCTCTGTCTCCCCCAGCACGGGAGAGCTCATGACGGGCACAGGGACAATGGCACTGATGGCTGTGGCATAGCTCCACCAGCAGCTGCAGACCCCGACCTCTCCAGGCTCCCAGCAACAGGAGCTTCCCAAGCGACTCCACTCGGTGAGCTGGGAGGGATGGCTGCTTCGCTCCCCGGCACTCGGCACGTCCCCCCCTGCTGCTGGAGGGTGGGGGACATTGCCAGAGAATGGGGGGCATTGCCAGAGAGCAGGGGGCATTGTCAGAGAGCAGGGGGGGCATTGCCAGTGTCTGGAGGAGCAGCCCATGGGGCTGGCAGCACTCTGGAGGGGGCAGGTTTGGGGGTTGCGTGGGGCCAGGTTGGGGGTCTGGTGCATGTTGATCTATGCACTAACCGGTAGGCTTTGGACAGTTCTTTTCGTCAGAGCCATCCCCACAATCTTTTTCTGAAACACAGAACCAACCAGACAGGAGAGTGGGCACAATGACAAACAAAACAACACGACACGGCACACGCACAGAGAGTGGCACAAAAACACGCTGACGCCAGGACACGAACATGGACATGGAGAGGGACACAGAGAGGCTGCGCAGGCACACCAAGCCCGGGAGGCGAGACCAGAAGCAGCAGAGGGTGCTGGGGGGGCCCGGGCCACCGGGCTGGGAGCCCCTCGGTGCTGCAGCTCCTGCCCCATGGGTGCCTGGCGAGGCTCTTGGCTGCAAGGAGGGGCTCCATGCCAAGGCCATTGCTTTTGTCAGTGCATGGCTGCCAGCGCTGGTGGATCCCCAGGAAAAGAGACCGTCCCTTGGCGGGGACGGCTCAGAGGTGGGTCTGCCCCAGGAGGAAGATAGGATTGCTCAGGACAGACCTCAGGGAGGGACCTGCACCTGCAGCTCCCCACTAACCTCCTGCACTCTGCAGCTCTGAACATGCCTCACCCGCTCTGAAGCCACTAATTAAACCTAAGGATGCAGAGCTGCTAGGAAGACTGAAACAAACCTGTGGGGAAGAAAAGCAGCCGTGGGGTAAACCCTCTCTCCCAGGCCTGGCCCTGGAAACAGATCTGAGGCCAGACCCCAGCTCGCTGGGAGACTGCTCCTGCCTTCCCCAGGGCTACGGGACCTGGCTCAGCCCCCCCAGCACCACAGGCCACTCCACAGTCGTCGCAAGCACTGGGGCAGAGTTTTGGCCACCTTGCAAAGAACGCCAGGGTGTGCTGAAACTATCCCTGCCAGGCTGTTCCTGCAACACATGCTCCCCCAATGGCAGCCAAGGAAAATGTGGGTCTCAGCGTTGCAGGATGCGCTTACAGCTTCAGCTAATACCTCCTCCCCTTCAGGGCCTGGGCTCTGCTGTTTAGCACAAGGGTGAGAAATGGCCCTTGCAGGAACAGGGCCCCCTGCCAGGCTGGCACCCCTGCATCTGATCTCGCTGTCCCCGGCTGCCACCCCTTGGCAGCAGCGGGGCCATGGTCCTTACCGTTGTCACAGCGCCAGTTGATGTTTATGCAGCGCCCGTTGTTGCAGGTGAACTGTGTCAAGGGGAAGCAGGTCGGGTAGGCTGTGGAGGAGGCAGAGGCACAATCAGCTTTGGGAAGACACCCTGTGCCCCAGTCCCCACCGGTGCCTCTGCCCCACGGCAGGGTGAGAAGCAGCGTTCCCCCAAAGGGCCCTATGTTCCCAGCGCTCCCCACCCCAGCTCACCACATGAGGCAGACTCGTCGGAGCGGTCCCCGCAGTCATCGTCCAGGTCGCACGTCCAGGAGATGGGGATGCAGCGCCCACTGGCACAGGAGAACTGGTTGGGGGAGCAGGTCCGAGCTGGCCCAGGGGGAGACAGACAGAGCTTTAGTAGCTGGTGGTGCCTTGCTTTGCTGGGGGAAAGGTGGGGAATAACCCGCCCCGGGGCTCCTGCGAGGCACAGGCACAGAAGCCAAACTGGTTGCAAGGTGGGCGGCGGGGATGTACGCGGCCCCAGAACATCAGCATCAGCCCTGCAGCGCGCAGGGAACAGCAAAGGCTGTGGCTCATCGCAGCAGTGCAAGCTCGCCCTCTGTTCCCCAAGGATGAGGCAGGCTCCTCACCTGAGCAGGTGGAGTTGGACTCGTCCTCATTGTTCCCACAGTCGTTGTCCCCATCGCAGAGCCAGCGGTTGGGGATGCAGCGGTTGTTCTTGCACTTGAAACGGTCTGAGGGGCAGGTGTGCTGGTCTGCAGGGGAGACACACACTCAGGACCTGCCCTTCTCCATCCCACCCTCATTCCTCCTCCATGGCTGGTGGACAGAAAAACTGAGACAGAAAAGGGCAGGGAGCCTCAGACAAACTGGGGATCCAGGATCCTAAGCGCTATTTCCCACCCTCAACCACTCGAGCCAGCTCCCCTCCTAGAGCTGGGGAGGGGACGCAGGCGTCCTGGCTGCCTGACCCCTTGCCAGACACTGGCCCTACATTTTGGGGAAGCTTAGCTGGAATCCTGCCAACCCAGGAGCACATAAACCTATATCCCACCGCACAGAAGGTGACTACGCACGGCAGAGCTCAGGGGCTTCGTCACTGTTGTCCAGGCAGTCGTTGTCCCCGTCGCATTTCCAGCGCTCCTGGATGCAGCGGTTGTTCTTGCAAGCAAACTCCCCGGGCTGGCACTGCGGAGGGGGGATGTAGGACGGGTTGGCTGGCAAGGGAAAAGCAGAGGGAGGGGATGATTTTAACCAAGTGACCAGGTGCAGGGCAGCAGTGAGGACAGTCCCACGTCCCCAGGCCGGCAGGATGTCTACACGACTGCCCAGCAGCCCTGAGAGTGCACACAGACACTCGTGCCCACGTGCACCAGCTCCTGAGCACGAAATGAGACAGTGCAGCCCAGGACTTCCTGTCCTGACCCTGGCTCTCCCCAACACTGGCAGCAGAGTGAACCCGCCCTGGCCGTGCAGGCAGCGTCGGACAGAGTTGCACATCTTCATCACAGCGATCTCCACCAGGGACTTCCACCCGCTTCCCCGGGCAGGCGGCTGTCCTGCTGCCATCGTGCAACAGGAGGAACCAGAGCCGGTAATGTGACTCATCTGCAGGCTCCCAGGGGTGCAGGGAGCACCCACCTCCCCGAGCCTGGGGCCAGCCTCCCATCGCAACAGGCATCACTGCTGATGGGCCAGAGCAGAGCCACAGACCCCGTGTCCCCACCCATCCCTTGGGGAAAGGGGGTCCCCAGCAGGGGCCAGCCTACCCTGGCAGGTGACAGAGTCCGATCCCAGGATCTGGTCCTCAGCACAGGCACACTGACGGCCCCGGGGGGTGGCCAGGCACAAGCTGCTGCAGCCACCGTTGTTGACGCGGCACTTGTTGGAGCCCACTGTGGAGGCAAGGCAGAGGTGAAAAGAAGGGGACTTTGACGTCAGGGAACCCCGCTGACCCACGGGGGGCTGCTGCGTGCCCCCGGACCCCTGGACCCCCTCAACAGGCTCCACAGTTGGAGCCCAGTTGGAGACCCCAGTTCATCAGGCCCTCAGGGGACGTAACACCTGGCTGAACTAGCCAGGAGGCCTGTCAGACAGGGAGGGAAGGGGAGAAAGATGAAAGGCTGGAAGGGCAGGGGATGAGTGATAGCAGGGTTGACAGAGAGAAAGAGAGGGTGCTTGGGGATGGACAGACAGGCAGGGATATGGCCAAGAGGAAGGCAGGGCACTTCCTCAGCCCCTGGTCCCCAGTCCCACCCCTCTTCCAGTCCCCCCACTCCCTCGTGCATGGCAGGTCCCCGCGGTGCCAGGCAGAGGTGGCCCCAGCACCTTGCTGCTGCTGCGCGTCGTACATCCGGATCTCAAAGATGGGCGGTCGCTCATTCCGGAGCAGGCTCACCACCTTGGAGGCCTGGTCCAGCCGGTAGATGCTGCCACTGCGGTACTCAGTCCAGAAGAGGAAGCTGCTGTAGTGGCAGAGCCCGAAGGCGTGATTCAGCTCAGGTCCCTCGTACACGATCTGCAGACGCAGGGAGGCAGAGGCTCATCATTAGCTGGGATGGGTGTCCAGGCAAACACCACATGGCAGGACAGGGCATGGGACATTGAAAGGGCAGAGGAGGGGACAGGCAGCAGAGGAGCATGGCTGAACATGGCCAGCCACCTGCCAAACAGACCCACAGCGGATGTGGCCAGCTGAGACAATGGCTCAGCTGCCCATGGCTCCAACTCTGGGGTGACCAGTGTCCGAGAGCCCACAGGGCCTCCACTTGCCTTCCGCTCGGTGCCGTTGAGATAGACCATCTCGATGCGGTCATAGAAAGCATCCACCCAGTAGAGGATCTTGGCTGGGATGTCCAGGCTCAGCCCGTTGGGCCACAGGACGGTCTTGGAGGTGATGAAGATGTTGCGGTTGGAACCGTCCATCCAGGCTCTCTCAATCTTGCCCCTCTTGCTGTCCTTGGGATCCTCCTCCCAGTCCGTCCAGTACATCCACCTGCCACAGACACTGAGTGTTACAGAGGCAGACAAGCCCAGCTTGGAGCCCACTCCACCACTGATATGAAGAGCAACCAGCTCTGCCTCCACTGAACCAGGTGTCAACTCTACGACTGCTTCACAAGCCCGTGGGAAGGTCCTGCTGCCCTGTGCCTACAGCCAGGCCCCAGCCCAACACAACGACCCAATGGCCCTCCCAGCCACGCCAGTGCCACCGAGCCCAGGCTGAAGCTGCCGGGTAGCACAGAGCCACTGCCATCGCCATGGCCAGAGCTGCTGCCTGGCCCTGCTGCCACAGTTTGGGAGCCATCACAAACACTCGGAGATGCAGCAACTGCCGTGTGGAGCTGGGGACCCAACCGCCAGCTCTCATGGTCCCTGTTGTGGGCAGGAGCCGTGCCCCACCACGAGCCAGCCCTGCCCTCCCAGGCACCCGCACCCATTGAGAGGATCCACCACGATTGCTCGGGGGTGGGTCATCTTCCCCTCGATCAGTGTCTTCCGCGTCTGGGCGGCCTTCTCCAGCCGAGCCACGCTGATGGTCTTTTTGGGGCCGTCATCCGTCCAGTACAGGTTATTCCCCATCCAGTCCACAGCGATCCCTTCCACGTTGTGGATGCCTTTGGGGAAAAGCAGGAGCAGGTGCTCATCACCAGGGCTGCGCGGCAGCGGGAAGATGAGAAGCGGAATTGACAGCCCCGTATGATTTACAGAGTATTCGGCACCACCCGATCCCAACTCAAACCGACAGCCATAACAGACCCCCCCAGCACCAGTGCAGGCAGCTCCCCCAGAGATACCACAGCCGTGGGGAGCTCGGGCTGGAAAAAGCCAAATTCAGGAGCGTCCTTGGCTGGTTCACCGTGAGGCAACACAAAAGTGCTTGACTGGCAGCGTGGGGATGGCTCAGCCACCACACTGAGCCCCAGGGACCCTGACTGAGGATCCCCCATCCCTCCCTCCTCCTCCCATTTGACTGATGGGGGTGGGCCGGCTCGGGCAGAAGAGGACATCCAGGGACAGGGGACCCCCTCCTGCCTCTGCTGGGGCACCTGCTCTGTACCTGTCTCTCAATAGCAGTCTACAGATAAACCCAAACAGCAGCTTCAAACCTTAGTTTTAAGGGTCAAAGACGCAAGGGAGAGGACAGAAGGGCTGCCATGACACGAGGAAATGCACTGATGGCCATTGCTGCCAGCTCCCGGGAGCTGAACGCGCTGCGGGGGGACCAGGCTGGGCCCCTCAGCCACGCACCGTCCTTCAGGATGGTCTCTCGCTCCGTGCCATCGATCTTCTGGCGCCCGATAAGGTAGCTGGTGGTGTCAGCAAAGTAGATGAAGCCGGTCTCAGCATGGAAGTCCAGCGCTCGGGGGTTCATGAGGTTCTCGATGGGGATCATGTGCTCGTCCGGCACCTTGGCCCCCATGTCCATCCCGCGGATGATGCCTGGACGCCCCTTCCCATAAACCAGGAACAGCTCGTGCTCAGGCTCTGCAGAGAGACAGGGAGAGCCATTGCCACCAGCCAGGGCAGGGTGTGCTGGGGGTGGGCAGCTTGATGGACACGGCACCGGGGCTTTTGCGGGGTTGCAGCTACAACTCAGAGGCCAGGAGGAGGCAACCTGCCCCTGCACCTGGCAGGTCTGCAGGGACCACAGAGCCCAGTGGGCAGCCCAGAGCATGGGCCAGGAAGGAAAGGGGTGTTTGCAACTAGGAGGGAGAGAACTGAAAAGCTCTGCTCACCCTGTGCCTGTGTGCTCCCAGGCGCCTGGCACAAGCACCTCTGCCCACCCCAGTCCCTCACAGAGGGGTCCCCTCGTCCCCCCTACAGCTCTCTTGGGAGGGCCAGGACTCACTTTTGCAGGACTTTCCATCGCTGCCCAGGCTGAACCCGGAGCGGCACCGGCAGGTTCGGGTCTTGTGGCTGTTCCCAAGGAGACAGATATCCGAGCAGCCTCCCGGCTTGCCGAACTGGTCCGGCTCACAGGCATGGCTCCTCACTGCAACAGAGAGGGTGGGCTCCAGCAGCTGGGGACAACCAGAGCAGCGCAGAGGTGGCCTGCCCAGCTGCAGGTCCCCACCGGGGAGGGGACAGGCAGGCAGGGGACATTAGTCCACAACCACAGGGATGCAGAGACGGTCTCATGGGTGCTTCAGGGGGATCCTTCCTGCCGGAGCTCCCGGCCAGTCAGCCAGGGGCTGAGCATTGCACAGGACAGACAGGGCAAAGATGGGAAAGGACCTGCCCAAGATGCAGGATCCCTGCAGAGCAGAAACCAGCATGGCATGTCCCAGCACACGGCCATGGCCACTGGGCCACGCTGCCTCCATCCTGCCAGCCCATCCCTCACGGGCCATGGGGAGAATGGGGCTGCCCAGCTGCTCCGCAGACAGTGATGCAGGATGAGCTCCGCTGCGGGGACAGCCAGCGCTGGCCCAGAGAGCCCCCTTAATTGCGTTCCTTCACTGCTCAGAAATCTCCTGATTAGTTTTATATTCTAGAAAATGCCAAGCAGGCTGCAGACGCTAAGAGGATTTTAAACGAGTAAATTGATTAACTGCAGGAAGGTGCTGGGAGCAGGCAGACAGGGACAGATGCCGGGTGGGAACGGCACCTGCAGCTCTAAAACCTTCCTACTCCCTTGAAATCCCTCAGTGCCCAGGAGCACACGGCCCTGGCCAAAGGGCAAACACACCGGCAGTGGGGACCAAGAGCATGTGGGCATGGCAAAAGAGAGCCACTAATATTTCAAGATGCCACATCTGCTCCAATGTCCCTGTGCTCTCCAGCGAGACATGACTGATCAACCACACGGCGCAGCTGCCCGGCCCGTGGGGACGGCTGCCACATTTCCCAGGAGGAGACGGAGCAATAGCGAGGGCCAGGGGCACCCCAGGGTGTGCAGCAGTCCAGTGAGAGGCCAGTGTGTGGCTGCCTGGGGCGCAGGAATCCCACACCAGCCCCTGGCCGAGGAGCGCTGGCAGCAGGACAGCAGCTCCAGAAGTCCCTGGGGACCATAGCCGGGCAGCGGGCTCCTCCGTCCCTGTCCCTGGGCCAGCGCTTTTTGGCCTGCCCAGAACTTAGCACCCCCAGGCAGGCTCTGGCAGTGCCCCCCACAGCGAGCTCCTGCTGCTGGCTGCCTGCCCAGGAGCTGACGGGGACTGGGGAGCTGGGGGCTACTGGGCACAGCCAGGACCTGGCTCAGCACAGCTCCTCAGGGCCACAGGGTGCTGCCAATGGAGACTCCTGGGCAAGTGAACCCATCCTGGGCGTCTGGCCTGATTCGGAGAGGGAATTCAGAAAGTGCAGCCCGTCCCCATCCCCACCCAGCCTCTGGGGTCCAAGAAGCTGCTTTTCCCAGGCTGGATTCCCACCTGTGGGCTGGCGCCGCTGGTGGTAGATGTGCAGCGCTCCTCCCTTGTCCACCCGTGTCACCACCTGGTACTCGGTGCTGTTGAAGCGGTTGACCCGGATGACGCTGGTTTTCTGCTGGGCGTTGGCATTGTCAGAGTTGGTGGCGTAGAGGTAGTTCTCGAAGACAGTTAGCCCATAGAGGTGTTCAATCTGGAAGGCACCGTGCAGGTGTCCATGAGGAATTTAGGAGGAGGCATCAGAACCCTGGCTCCGAGGCATGCAAAACCCCTGACCCCTGCTCCTGCCCTATGGCTCTTGCCCCCACCTCATTCAGGGCACGAGATTGGGCTCGGCAGGCGGGTGCTGCAGGACTGGTTGGTGTTCAGCAGCTCACACCTTTTCTTTGCTGGACCAGCAAAGCCAAGCCTGTGGACCAGTGCCCCCCAGCAGACCAAGCTCAGACCTGCCTCTAGCACACTGCCGTAAAGCCCCCCCCAACCCCCAACTCCCTCTGGCCCCACTCACCAGGATGCCCTGGATGATGGTATGTCTGTTCTTGCCTTCGTAGTCCACCACCTCAATATAGTCCAGGTAGGCGTCAGCCCAGTACACCAGCCGGTTCACCAAGTCCAAGGTGATGCCATGGGGGAAGACGATCTTGCTGTCCACCAGCTTGGTGCGGTTCTGCCCGTCCATGTCACAGCGCTCCACCTTAGGGATCTGCCCATAGTCGGTGAAGAACACTTTGCTGCATGAGAGGGGCAAAGGCAGGAGCTCAGAGCCTGGATGTCAGGTTCGACCCGAAGAGAGGGAGGATGCAGACGTAGACGGCGCTTGCTCACGCCTGCAGACATGGGCTTGTCCTGTGGGCACAGGGGTGGCTGGAGCCCACCCCAGCAGCTCCCAGCTGGGGCCGGCCCAGGGTTGCTCTTCGCTGCCTGCACAGCCCAGCTGTGCCACAGCTGGCAGCACCTGCCTGCACCTCAGAGGAGCTGCAGCGACCGGGCAGAGACAGCAGACAAAAGCCCAAACCAAGATTAGCTGGTGTCACCAGGAAGAGGCCCAGGGCCGTCCAAGAGCCGACATGTTAAAACACAACCTGACGCATCTGCCCGGGTGCCGTGCGCCCGAGAGCTGCAGCTCCCGGCACAGCCCAGAGCTGGGGCTTGGCACCACCCCCCTCAGCACCCGGGCCACGCTGGGGCTCTGCTGCAGAGCCCAAGAGACCTCCACTCAGTCACCTGTGGGGCTTGTCTGCACCTTCCCTGTTCTAGGCCAGAGTCTCTCTCCAGGATGCTGTGCAGTATTTATTTATTTTAAAAAAATGTTCAGCTTTTCTGCTCAGTAACATCAGCTCTCTTCATTCAGGCAAGGATAAAAGCACCCATCTGGAAAGCAGCAGGAGAGGGGGGAGATGTCCTCTTTACTGGGACCCTGCAGCACACCCAGGTGGGCATCCTCAGACGGAGTGTGCCTTTGGGTGAGGCAGTTTGTGCTCGCACACTGACAGATGTCCTTGTTGGGCAGTGGGACTTCCCCCATATCCATACCCTGCGGCCAGACAACACTCACAGAAAGCACCCAGTGGGATCTCACACAGCTCTGCCCTGCCCACCGTGGCCTTGGCCACAGCAGGCACCTGCTCCTGGGGTCTTGCAGCTGCCCCACATGCCCTGAGCTCCTCCGATGATTCAGCGTCCCAGCTTCCCCATGCTCGGGATTTTGCAAAAGGCAGCTGCCCGGGTGTCGCCATCCGACCGCAGCACCCCATATAAATAGGCACAAGCGGAGCTGCTCACTCTGTGCGAGTATCTGACTGTTTCGGTTCCCAAAAGCCAGTGCAAAGTTGTAACTACACAGCCACAACCTGGAAGCAGCAGCTTGTCCTGAGCCTGGCCAGGTCTGTCCCACAGGACGGAGCACCGTCAAAGCCGCTGCTCAGGGCAGGCGGAGCGGGAAGCGACCCTCCGGAGAGGGGCTCCTGGACACGGGCACGCAGGTACATCTCCTTCATCTCCTCCAAAACTGACTGGTACCAGCGGGCCGCTCAAAATGCTGCTGACACAACTACCCTACAGCTCGTGGCTCCGATCTCAGCTGAGGGAGAGAAGACGCTGCAATTCACTCAGTGCTGACGCCCAGAGGGGCCCTTGCTTGCGGGCGAGTCACTTTTCCAGCAGCATCGCTGCCACCCCACTTACTGCAGCAGCTGGACCCTCCTGGTTTGTTCCACCTCCCCAAATCTGCGGTGCAGGTCCAGGCAGCAACACTGGGCCCTCCCACCCCCAAGCAGCACTCTTACCCCATCGCTGGGTCCAGCGCTATCCCCTTGGGGTTGTACAGCTCCAGGTCCAGCAGCGTGACGCAGGTGACTCCGTTCTTGTTGCAGACAAAGATCCTGTCATCAATGTCATCCACGAAGTAGAAGTTGCCCGTGAGCCAGTCAATAGCCATCTGCTCGACATCTAAGCCATGGGAGAGGAGATGAGGAGAGGTTAGGCAGGGAGGGAGGGAGCCAGGGGCCCCTCACATGCAGGTGCAGGGGGTCTCTGACCACTTCCCAGCCCACCAGGCATTTCAAGCACAAACAGAGATGAGGAATGAGGCTGTGTGAGCCACCAAGGAGCTGTGACCTGCACTGCACCGAGGACCTGGCCCTGGTCACCCTGTGTGGATCAACAGAGCAACCCATCCTCTCCTCCCGGGGGAGATGGGACCTGCCACCCCCCGAGCAGCCCGGCTGTGAGCAGCAGCACTTTCGGAGACATTGCACGCAGCCAGGAGAGCATCCCGCGGGAACAGCGGCCCGAGCAGGGGGAGGCTGTGCGAGGTGGGCGCTGGAGAAGGCAAAGTCAGCTCCTGGAGTCGCAGAGAGAGAGAAGAGGCTCAAACCGCAGCATCGGGATGGCAAACACCTGCCGAGCCCTCGCTCGGGGCAGCACAGGGAGGGAGCGCAGGCAGACCCCCGTGGGCACGAGCGGGTCCAGAGCCGCAAGGATGCCCCGAGCCCTGAAGCAGGTGAGAGACAGCATCTGGCACGCAGCATTTAAGTATTTAATTAAACCAGTGAAAGCCTGTTAAATCGGATAAACTAAATGCACCTGAATTCCTTCCTTGCAACAAGGTCAGGGCTCGGTGCTGCTCCGCGTCCCCCGCTGCCTGCCAGCTCCCAGGGGCTCTGGGAGATGCCAAGTGCTTTGGAGACCCAACCTTTCGTTTAATGCCCCCCAGGCCCCCCCAGGCCAACACAGCAGCACTGCAGGGCCGGCACCGCTGCAGGCACAGCCGAGCAGGGACAGGAGCAGCAGCTGCCCCGACCACCCCAAGGACATCGGGACCCAGACAGCCCTGGAGGAGCCCGGCCAGACGCCACTGAATTATTAACCAGCGCAGAAGCAGGGAAAACATGAATCAAGCCAGGACGTTTTGCAATGCCCCGCACTCCCCCTGCTCGCAGGATTCGGCCTGATAGTATCAAGCCCTTCCCCGCTGTAGCACCACGAAGCTCTGCCTGGATTTTGGTGAGACACAACTGATGAGAACCCCGGGGTTTGGGGATGCCCTGTCCGAGCACAAACCCGAGCCCCAGGTGCCTGAGTTACCCAGACCAGCTCTCTCATACGCCGCCACTGAGCGTTTTGTGTCAAGGCCATGGCCCCAGGGACAGAGACGTCCTGCCAGTGGTGCTGGCCAGACGGTGACCAAGCGCCCTCCCCTCCGGAAGGGCGAAGCTGCGGTGCCTGCAGCCACCACCCAGCGTGATGATGCATCTCGTAAAAACAAGTGGAGACAGACAGAGCCAAGGAATTAGCATCAAACCAGCTGAACCGAAGGCCGTGCAGGGCTCCTGCCGCGCTGCCCGATGTGCCAGAGCTGGCACCGGGGCCGGGGCAAAATCAGGGGTCCTGGTCCAGCCAGGACCCCCACAACCCCACGACCCGGCTCCTGGGTGCCCCCTGGCAATAAGAAGTTTTCCTGATGAGCGAAAACCACCTAGAAAAGTGCACAAGGGTGGAGGGGGCAGGCGAGGGCCCCGCTCTGCCTCTGAGATGGGGCCGCCTGAGTCACGCTGCCTGGCCGGACGCCCGCCCGCTGTCCCCCTGCACCCCCAGCCCTGATTCACCCCTCTGACAAGGGGAGGGGGCGGCCGAGCCACGCAGGCGGCGCAGCCCTGCCTGGGCGAGAAATGCCTCAGCAAAGGGATGTGCAAGAATTCCCCAAAAAAGCAGGTCTTGGCTGGTGCCTGCACGGCTGAGTCAGAGTCACAGGACCAGGGGAGCGATCCAAGCAGGGGCGGATGGGGAGCGCAAGGCGGGACAGTGCGGAGGCCCGAGCCCCCCACACGGTGCGGACCCCCCTGGCCACAGGCTTTGGCTTTTCCTCACTGCCTTCCTCCCGGGGGGCGCCCGGCCATCGCCGTGCTGTCACCAGCACTTGCCCTCACCTCAGTCCTCCTCTCCAGTCACTCGCCCCAAAGCCGCCGGCATCACCGGGCCACTGACACCTCACCGGCTACGTCCCGCTGAGCCGGTGCCGGGGGAAGTTCACCAACACGGCACTCAAAGGCTAAACAGGAATCAGAAGGGAAAATGGCCAAAACAAGCTATAGGTTTCCAGACGCTCGCTTCCTGGGGCCCGCAGCCTCCCTCACGCCGTTTCTGTGATGGTCGCCTCTCCCCGTCAGAGCCAAGGGTCCTGGCACTCCCAGGGGTCTGCCGGGGGTCTCCCAGCCGGGCCCCAGCTCCAAGCGGGGCAGCGCTGGGCCGGGGAGCTGGGGGTGATGCAAGCACTTGCTCTTCTCCCAGGCTGTATTTTTGCAGCTGGAAAGCATTACCCTCCTCAAAGGCTTTTGTTTTTCAGCTTGCTCCTTCTCTCCCTGCTCGCCCTCCTCCCCCCTCCTTCGCAGGAATCAGTTTTTATTATTATTATTATTTTCAGCTCTTTCTTTTAGCCTCAGCTAAACCTGGATTTCCTCTCGAACTTTCAGTGGAAGCTAATTTAGCAAATGTCTATTTTTAACCCCTCACGTTAGCCGGCAGAGAGCTCTCCCCCAGCTCACCACTTGGCTTTGGGAGTGGGGAGGAGTGAGGGATACGGCCTCTCCCCCCCCCCCCGGTGCAATGCATCCCCCCAGCAGGACAGCGGGTGCCGGGGAAGGTGCACCATGGCCACTCATGACTGGCAAGACGTGGGCAAGGACCTGGCTTGGGGGCACCAGCAGGGACCGTCCCTGCTGTGAACAATGTCCATGGAAGGAAAAAGCCGAGGGGTAGCGACCACCCCTCTCCTCCTGCCCGCAGCTCTGGCAGCGGAGGGGGCTGGCTGGTGAGTCCATCCCCCTCACCAATTCCCATCCCAGAGTCAAGTCTTCCTCCTTGCTCAACCACGGCTGGGCGTTGCAAGCAATTGCAACATGCAAAGCTAATTTCCCAAGATTTATTTATTTGCTCGTGTTTGAAAACGAGCTTGTGGGGGCAGAGAACAGGGAATGTCAACTCTAAAGGCTCTTCCTGGAAGAAGCTAACCAGCCTCGTCAGGCCAGCGAGCCACGGTCCACGCCAGCCGGCCACACTCAGAGGCACTGACCAGGAACCCCGCTGGTTGAAGTGGGCTCTGACCGTTGCCTCCCTTGTGGGGAGGGGGCAGGCAAAGGGACGACAGAGGGGAGAGGGAGCACCAAGAAGTTCATCAGTGCGCAAGTGGCACATTGCTCAACAAGGGCGGGCTGGCAACTTCAGCAAACTCCAAAACCCATCACACACAGATGTTTCCTGGTTTCACGCTCAACACAAACCGAGTGACCCTGACCAAGCTTTTGCTGAAGGTCTTGCTACAAAATAATCTATGTGCTTGGATTTTCCCCTTTCCTTGCCATGGCCACCAGTGGAAGAAGCTGAAGCAGCCTCTGGGGCCTACAGGCCCTGAGGAGCCACCACTGCAGCCAGCTGGCCAGAGGAGAAGGCTCCCACATATCCCTTCCAGCCCAAACTCCTCCGACACCGAGCTGAGACCTGTCGCGGCACTACCAGGGAATGCCTGGGGACAGCAACTGCCCCAAGAGGCAGCAGAAGCATCTAGCCTCCACCCAAGAAGTTCTTGGCCCCATTCAACTCTTACAAGTCTTCCCAGGCACTCTCAGCAATAACCTTCCCCCTCCCCAGTTCCAACCTCCTCCTGTGCTCGATGGGGCTGGGAGCATCTCGTCCCACTCAAAGAGCTCCTCGACACAAGTGGGTCATCAACTCAATGGCTGTCCACAGGAGCTCCTGCCAGAGGTTCTCCCTCCCTTAACCCAAGCCACAGAGCATCTGATTTACCCCACAACCAGTCAAGCACGGCAAGGCTGTGGGTTTTTTGGGGAACGAGTTTTGCTGACCCAGCACATAACTTTCCTCTGCATGAATCAGTTGTTGTGCAGTCTGCAAATACATCAATTGTGGCCTGACACAAGGAGGAAGGAAACGCACAATCTTCTCTCAGACTAACACATGGATTTCGACACAGTTCTGAAACAGCTGCAATTAAGACGCGTGCAACTCAGCAGCTCGCCCTCACTCTTGCACAGTTAAGCATGGAAGAACAGAAACCACCTATAGCGGGGAAGGTGCGAAGAGCTTGGAACTAAGTGCTCTGCACTGCAGCGGTCTGGATTAAATCCCACCCCACGGCGTGTCTGGAGCAGGGCAGGACAGGGACACTGGTCAGGAGAGGTCACAGCTCCGCCAGGAACCCTCCTTACGAGACTCCCCTTTGAAGCAACTGAAAACATCATCACTTCCAACGCCAGGCACAGAGGTCCATCACCAAAGGTCCTTGCTCCCAGTTCTGCTGAGGTGCGTTTTCACCCTTGGCCCAGCACATGGGGTAGATAAAGGAGCTGGACTGAGCTCTGCTGCTGACATTTGCACGTTGTTTTTAAATAAGGAATATTTATGTCCAAGTGCATCTACTGAGAACAGCCCACGTTTTTTGCTTCAGCTCGGGTGGATCAGACCGAACACAAGCCCCAGCAGTACAGAAGTGCCTGAGGCATTTGGGCTGCAGTGACTGGCTGCAGAGAAACGCTCACGGATAAATAACGGTGCAGCCCACGGCCCAAGCAGAAAGCGCACCAAAACTGCCTGAAGCCGTCAGTGCTGCCTCCTCCTGCTCCCAAGGGGGCCATGCCCAACTCACCACCCAGCGAGAAGCCCAGGAGGGCGGCCACACTGCGTGCCCCAAGGCACTGGGCACCGGGAGAGCCAACGACACGCAGCTCCTGCGGAAAACAGCTTGAAAAAGTTGCCAAATGTTTCAGTTCAAAAACGCCTCCAGAAGAGGAATGGAGGCTCGTCAGGAATGCAGTCCCCAGGGCTTCTCAAATACATTGGTTTCCTACTTTCCTTTTTATAGGGAATGATCCGTTTGATACATTTACATAATACCATAATCTGGAGGAATTTCTGTCTCTTCCCTCCACAGACATCCTCTCCCCCGGAGAACAAGACCGTCTCTGTAATGGCAACATACTCCATGGATAAACACTGCTCCTGGGGACAATCTTCCTTAATTAGAAGTATGTTAACAGGACAGGCATGAAGACAAACTCCAGGCCCGAAGGGCACCGGCCGCAGTACAGAGGGACACCCCGCACCCCTCGGGGGTCCGGCACAGCCCCCCCCCGCCCCGGCTCCCGGCAACAGACACCTCCTTGTATGAGGAGCCGCCACCTCGAGCCCTGCTGCCAGCCCCAAGGTGGGGAGGAGGGGACCGCGGATGGGACAGACACTGGCAGGCACAGCCACCGCCATCACGTCAGCCTTGTTTCCTTAGAAAACCAGGCTAAAAAATAAATAAATTTAAAACTCTTTCTGTTAAGCTGTTTAGCTCAGAGGAGGAACTGCTGGGTGGAAGCCGGTGGCGCATGTCCAGGACGTCTGACTCGGCACTCGGAAGGATCCTTGCAGCCCCTGCGCACATGCACGCCCACGCATGCACAAGCCAAATGCTCTCCGGGGGGTGAAATCGGCCCCCCCGGGGCTGCGCAACCCCCCGGGCGCTGTGGGAGGAGAATCCCAGCCCGGCCATCCCGGGGGACAGGCAGAGTGACCATCAGTTAAGGAAGGTGCCAGAGCATCGCCACTCCCCAGGGAGCCCAGGGCTGCCCAGATCCCCGGCTCGCTCCGTCTCCATCCCTGGCCCCCCGCCCCAGCCGGTGCAGCACTGCAGCCATGGCCCGAGGGGGCTCAGGGGCCACCAGTACCTCTCCAGCAGCGGGCACAGACCTAGGGTGACACAGCCTCCAGCGTCCCAGTCTGGGGACATCCCAGGCAGCATTTTGTCACCCTCCTGCCAGACAGCTCACGCATCCTCCCCAGCCCCAAACCTGCCCCCTCCCCATGGCCGGGCTCAGCCCCGCAGCGTCCCTGTGGAGCCCGGCTGCGGCACTGGAGGTGGGAAGAGCAGGAACAGAGATGGAGCTTGCTCCATCTCAGCTGCGTGGAGGGCAGCCAAGGGACCGCTAATTACTCTGCCTTAATGAGGCCATTCCACAGGCAAAAATATTCCGCAGAGGCTGATGGAGGGACAGGGCACTTGGCTTCCTTCTGGGTGAGAGGAGAGAGACACAGGCTTGACAGGAACCTGGGGAACTGCCATCGGGATGATTTTGGGGGATGGGGAGACACAAAGGTGAAAATGGGGCCAGTCTGGGCAGGGACAATCCTGGCAGGGCTTGGCTGCAGCACAGGGAGCCCGGCACAAGCACGGCAGGCAGCGGTGCAGCACAGACAGACAGACGTGTGTAGGGATAAACATGCTCCTGCCCATTTGAAATCAAACCCGTCTCTGTGCACAAGAGGATCCCAATTACTCGGGACATTAATTTCACCCTTTTGTCTCCAGCAACGTGGGAATGCAGCTCGCTCGATGCCTCGGGGCTGGCTGGAGGGAGACGGAGGGCAGCAGTGCGGTGGCGGGGAACTGCAGGGGGTTCCTCTGTCCCAGGAAGGGGGAGGCAGAGAAGACCCTTCCCCGCTCCGCCACCACAGCCCCGGGAATCAGGGTGGCCATGAGGAAGGAAGATAGAAGCTTGGGCAGCACATCCATCCCCTCCCGGCACAGGGATGCTGCCGCCCTCGGACTGCTCAGGAAACCTGGGAGAGGAACAGACACCACCCCAGCCCAGCTCACCCTGCTTGGGGAGCTCGGTCCCATCAGGGACTTTATCGCCATTCCACACCGAGGGGTAATTAAAGCCAGAGGTGCCAGGCAGAGCTGCAGAATGGTCCCCAGTGTCTCCACAGCAGATCTGCCTCCAGGCTGAACAGAGCCCAGCAGGCACTTAGTTAACAAACCGATTAAAATCACCGCAGCTGTTGTCCCCTCCAGTACAAAGAGCCGATGCGCTGATGTGAGCGCTCTGGCCTTGCTCTCACGCGTCGCTGCTAAGAGAACAGTCATAAACAGTTAAAAAAAAAAAAAAGAAAGGAATCAGCAGATGAAATTACCAATCATCCTGCTTTCTTGCCAAGAAAGTTCACATCGGAGCCTCTTTCTTGGCTAGGATGCGGCAGCAAGGAAGAAAAATAGCTTTCCATGCAAAGTGGGGAAAGAAATGTACTTGGATTCCTCTGCAGAGCAACATCTCCCTGAAATCAATTTGTCCCAAACCCTAGAGCTCTTCTGCTTATTGGCAACAGGACAGGTCATTACGAGTAACAGGGCTGAAATGGAGTCAATGAAAACAACCTCCTAGACGTGCTTGTTTAGATAGATGCTGCCCAGGAAGGTATTTTAATAATGGCCAGATTGCTATCGTTTAGGGTTTATAATGCACTCGGGATCAAATGTCCTGATATTTCAAACCCCTTCCTGGGGGCTTGTTTTATAAAAGAAAAAGAAAACAACAAACCTTAAAACAAGAAATAATAAATCAAGGAACCTCCACAGCCCTTTCCCAGCAGGCCTGGCCACATCCCGCTGAGCGGCCGACATTCCTGCCCGCTCTGCCTGGGAGCCGGCTGCGGTCCCCGTGCTGGCAGCCCCAGGGCAAGGCCAGCACGGCCCCAGCTCCGGTCCCGCGGGACTCGGCAAAGCCGCAGCCATCGCCCTGCGCTGGGAGAGCACCAAAGCTCCGGGCACCTGGGGCTGTGAATTAGCCGTACTGGCACCAGCAACCTTCCAGCACAATAAATGCATTCAGCAAAACAAACCCTGGCACTGCAAAGCTGCCAGTTCTGACCGTGCAAAAAGTCACGAGTCGGCTCAGAAAGGGGAAAAAGAAAGAGAAAGCAGGGGAAGGGGAGCCGCTGGGAGAGCCACCGAGAAACCCAGGTTTCAGCCTCCTGACACACGTCCTCTAGTATTTTTCCATAGTAAAAGCAAAGAACTCCTGCCTTTTCCTGAAAGCTCAGTATCACTCAATCACACCACGCTGGAGCCGAGGCTTTAGCCGCCATCACAGCTCATACAAACACCAACAAGGCAGCATGAGGTCAATTAACAGTGTCCTCTTAAGGAGGGCTCCTGGCAGGGCTGGGCGCCCGACCCACTCTCGTCCCCAGAGCCTGCTCCGGGGAGGTGTCACCACCTTCTTGTGCCACCTGTGGGGAACAGGGGCACAAATCTGATTTAAGGTCGCACAAATCTGATTTAAGGTCACACAAATCTGGCCGCAGCGCTGCTTCCCTCACCCCTCTCTGTCCCAGCCCCGGGGTCTCTGGCAGAGCTTGGAGAACTGCCCAAGAATCACAGAATCAGAATGGTTCGGGTTGGAAGGGACCTTAAAGACCATCCAGTTACAACCCCCCTGCGAGGGGCAGGGACACCTCCCACTAGACCTGGTTCCTCAAAACCCCGTGCAGAAGTTGCAGCCATGGCACGTTCTCCCCCCCAACAGCCAGCCCCATCCCTAGGATGAGGGGGACATGGGCAGGGGGTCGAGCTGGGCATCAAGGAGAGCTGGGGGAATGGAGGTCTCCGACCGGGCCACAGGACGCAGCAAGGTTTCTGCACACATTCATCTTAGCAGAGATGGCAGCAGGAGAGCTATAATCAAGGCAATCGCTGCCGCTCCAGCCAGGACCCGCTGCTTCCCCGGCACAGAGCGGGGCCACAGACCGGCCAGCACCCGGGCAGGAGCCACCAGGCCCATCCCAGCCCCGCACACGACCCGACGGGGAAGGCAGCACCGGCCCGGATGGGAGGGCTGAGTAGCAGAAGGGCCTGGAACCAGATTTTTTTTTTTTTTTTTTGTGTGTTGTTTTGCTTCGAAATTCTTTGGAAGCCCAACTCCAAACAAACAAGGACATTGTCCCGGGTAACACGTGGAGGCTGGAATCTTGTTAAGAAAACCCACGGGATCAGAAAGTCCCCAGAGGTCAGGGATTAGCCGCTGAGCAAGGTGGGTCCGCGTGGACCGCCAGCAGACGCTGTATGCAAGCGCTGTCACTTTGGAGCAAAACCTGCCCCAGTCCCCAGCCGTCCCCAGTCCCATGCGGGCGGCAAGGCTGGGTCTGGAGGGGTCCGGGCTGATGGGGGCTGCGGGGGGTTCACGGGGAACCTCACATCACAGCGGCGATGCTCGACTGGCCCAAGCAGACGCTGGGTGCCGGTGGAGGAAAACCTCCGTGCGCTCTGGAGAGCGGCTCATCCCCTGTGCAGGCACGTGCCTTTCTGTCCTTGAGTGCGAGCAGACGTGTGATGCCTGCCAGGACCCTCCCCGGTCAGCAACGGCGCTGGATTTTCACACAGAGCAGAGGAGAAGGAGAGAAAGGGAGAGCAGAAAGGGAGGAAGTAGGAGACAAGTTCCCCTTGTTGCAGTTCAGCGCTGGCAGAAGGACAAGCCCTCCCCTGCTCTGCTCCCGCACCACCACATCTCTGCTTGTGCCCCGTTCTCCCCGTGGAGGATGCTCCGGCAGCCGCCCAACAGTCAGGAGCAGCCCCAAAGGGAGCCGGGCTCCAGGGGCTGGGCAGGAAGGTGCCACCTCTGAGTCCCCCACGGGGATGGGGACAGGCTGGACCCCTGCCCGGTGAGGGGCCGCGTCCCCGCACCCGCCTGCAGCGGGTTTGGCCACTTGGCAGCACCAGCCAGGGGCTGCCTTGGCCACACACTGTGGCCACCGAGCCCCACGCGCCCTCCCTGTCACCTCCAAGCACCAAGAGGTGCCCAGGGCTTCCCAGCTACTGCAGTCGGCTCCAACTGATGGCAGAGAGAAATAATTCAATTCTAACATTAAGTGGTTTTGGGTTTTTTTTTTTGTAAGAGAAATATATGGAAGACTTCACCAGCCTCTGATTTTTAGTGTTTCCCTGGAAAAAGACCTGGGGGTAGGGAACCGGACAGCTCAGATCAACTGAGAAAATCACTGCCTGTGAAAAATGTCCATGGGCAGCGTATATTTGGGAACGAAGGGACAGTCACCATGAAAAAGTGCATTGGTACTCAAGACTGCGGATAGAAAAAAGGGTTTAGCAGTGCAAGGACCAGGGGAAAAGCAAAGCTTCAGAGTACAGTGGGTCTTGCCAAGTCCTGTTAATAGCATCCATTTAACACTTCTCCCACAACACAAGTGACACTAATCTCTCCACAGGAAGGGAGTGGGGACAGAGGCAGGGAAGCGGGGCTGCTATCAGAGCTGGGCTATGACATCTCACCAGCCCAGACCTACCCGTGACAGCTGGGGGCTGCTAATTTCCAGCCCTTCAGCATCAGTCTTCCCCCATCAAATGCCAACTCAAGCCCCATTAGCAGCAGGCACCAGGGAAGCCCAACTCCTACTGTTAGCAGATAATGCCATAAAGAAGCAAATAAAGAGGGAAACCACTAATTGGATTCACAGGTCTCTGCAGTGTCCTGACAGAAAGGAGCAGGGGACTGACATTATCTCCTCATCACAACCCCCAGCATCAGATTCAGAGCTGGGGGAAAATCATTTCTCCAACTTGTTTGTGTTCATGAACAAACCCTGCCCCATGAGGACGTTTCCTCGCACGTCTCCAACCCATGGTGACACCACACGGGCACAAACACGGCCCCGCGCCGGCAGCCACCTGCTGAATACAGCAGAGCCGCACAGCCTGCCAGGAGCACCTGGCGAAACTGTGTAAGGACCATTCCCTTGGGAACTAGGAATAAAGAGCAACCAGCGCCGTGTAGCCAAGGAGCAGCTCGGGGCAGCCCCGCTCCCATCCGCTTTGTGCCCCAACCTGCCACTAACAGCACCTGCAGCACCCGCCGAGACACGTCCCTTCCGCAGGTCTCTGTCACCATCCCCAAGGGAGGGTAGAGGCAGCAACTCCGGGCCGGTTAATGGAGGGGCTGAATGGAGGCGCTTCATCCCACCCTCCCCGGCAGGAGGATGATCTGCCAGGAAACACACAGGAGCTGCGCTCTCGCTCCTTCCGAGGGACGTTGTGTTGTTATTGCTAACGCAGTGTTGCTGGACGGCACGCATCTGTCCAGCCAGCACAGACCCACCAGAGCGCAGTCTGCAGGCAAGGAGGCTAAGGGCACGACCACACCACGAGCCCACATCTCGAGGCTGGAAATCAGTGTCTGAGTGTGCGGTTGTGCTCCAACAGCCCACACTCAAGGCTGTTTCACACCTCACACCAAGGAGGGACCCCTCTGCAGCTCCACTGGGAGCAGCCTCCACTCAACAGCAGCAAGGACCAGGTGCCGGAGCCGCCAGTGCCCCCTTCCCCATGGATGGGAACCTCCCTTCCTCCTGGGGCAAGGGCAGGTGCTTTCCCATCCCGGTCAGCTGAATTCCCCTCTCCCCACCCAGAGCTATCGCAACCGATCAGGAGGCCAAGCAAAGCAAGGCACCTTTTCTTGTTTGGACTTGAACACGCTCTTATTAAGAGCTCCCTTCCCCTCCTGACCGTAATTAAAAGGTCATGTCTCAGATTAACTTCCTGGAGCTGGAGCAGCCCAAACAACCACCCCAAAAGCCCGCCAGGCCGACGGCTTCATCTGGGTCTGGCGCAGGGGCTCTGGTCGGTGCTGCTGGTCCTGATCCTGCACTGACACCTCTCCACCGCCTGCTCATGGTCAGGGTGGTTGCTCCTCCTGCAGCCGGGTCACCATCCCTGGGGCTGCTGCGCCCTCAGCCTCGCACCGTCCACAGCCAGGCAGAGGTACCCCAGAACCCTCAGGACCCTCCCAGCGCGGGGACCCAGCTGTGGAAAGGCACCCGGGCGGACTTCAGGAACACCCCGAAACCTCCCACCCGAACCCCAGCGGCTGCCCATCCCCTGGGCCAACCCGCAGCTCAGGGCTCATGTGCCATCCACGAGCCACAGCCGCCGCTGCAACTCCCAGCCACGGGAAATCACAGCGCTAAAACCGAGCCTGACGGGAAGAAGTGTAGAGCCAGAACTTCACACGATGCTGCTCTCTGCCCCTCCGGCGAACTACAGGGAGACCAAACCCAGCCTGAGGAAGCCTTACGAGAGCAGGCAGCAGGAGCAGGCAAATGCAGACCTCCTTAAAACCATCGGGGAGGGGGGGAGCAGAAAGCAGAGCTGAGCCCTGTCCTGCCTAATTTCAGGCTATCGCCTGCAAGAGCAAAGGGTGAGGCCTCTCCCTAAAAATACACATTGCCCTAAAAATACACAGTGCAAGCTCAAATTAACCGTGCTGCACACACCCTCGGGAGGGCACAGCGGCTGGAGCCTGCTGAGCCCCAGTCCCTGCACAGCCCAGCGGGCAGCAGGTCCCCAGATCGTGCCCTTCATGTCAGCCAGGGCTTCAGCCACTTCATTCGCACTGTGACACTGCCCTTGGCAGAGAAACGCCCTCAGCTCCGAGATCCACCCAAGACCTTTACTCATTTGCAAAGATCAGTTCATACATGCTCATCTAATTTGCTAGGTTAGCTAACACTCACCACATAACACTACACATGTCTCTGCGGAAGAAGGGGATCCCTCTTGCATCAGGCCCTGCACAGTCTCTCCCTGGAAGCACCCCAAATTCAGGAGGCAAAAGACAGCGGGAGGCTGACGCCAGGGCATCTGAGGGCTGCAAAACCTGATGGTGATACCGCACACCCCAGATCCCTCCAATCCCACCCTGACTGACTCGGTCTGTGGTTTCACAGGATAAAACGGAACACCACCAAGAGCAGTTTCCCACATCCTGGCTGTATGGCTACAGCACCCACGCATCTCCCCTCTGGGGGGACCCCACCAACCCCACTGCACACGCGACAGCACCTGTGAAAGGCTCCTCAAAGCCCACGGCTTCTGCTGGGACCCCTCACCGGGCAGAGGCTGTCGGGAGAGCAGGCACGGGCATGGCACGGGCCTGAGCCAAAGAGCACCGAAATCCCGGCAAGTGACTCTCCTTCCTGTTCTGACTGCTGAACTGGGACCAGCAAGCCCAAGCGGGAGACGGAGCTGTAACCACACTCATTACAGCTGAGTAGACACAAGCGGAATGAAACCACCATCTGCCACTCACGCCGGTGACTCACGCGGCAGTTCTTGGTGGAGATTTTGTTCTCAGTCACTACTTGGGGTGGGGACCAACACCTGGTTTGGCCAGGGGAACTTGGGGCAAAAACCAGAAGAGGAAGCAATGAGAACTGCCAATCCCAAACCTGCTACGCAGGTGCCATCTCCGCTCCTCGCTGCATCATTTTTCCTCATATGCTCACACAAAGAAACCACAAAACTTGCTAGAAATAATAAGAGGGAAGGAAAAGGAAAGCCAAAAAAAAGCTGAAGCCTCGGTGCCAAAAAATAGCTGAAGCCTCGGTGCCTGGCCCCGTGGAAAGCTGCCTCCTACCAAAATCCGCCCCTGCTTCACCCACTGCTGGCTGGGGACACTCAGGCTGTGGGAAGGAGATGGGGACTGGGGGAGCAAGCACTGGGAGCAAGGCCCAAAGGGGAGCAGGCACTCACGGTGTAGGCTGAGGGAGATGTTGATGGAGCGCTCTTCCACGAAGCCCTTCAGGTTGGGGATCTTGGCACACTTGAGGATGGTCTGGGAGGCACTGTCGCCCACGTGAACCCAGCACACCGTGTCTTCAATGTAGTTGAAGTCCATGGCCGTGGTCTGCTTGGCACTGGTGGGGGTGATGTTGGGCACGGGGGCTCCACTCAGGTAGGTGGCCAGGATGTTCTGGGAGTTGGCGATGAGCAGCACAGGAGGACGGTCCACGGGCTCTGGCGAGGAAAGGTGGGGAGAAGGGTGGTCATGGCAGAGCACCCAAAGCTCATGGCTGCAACACCGTATCAGCCTGGCCCTTCCACTCCAGTGAAAACAAGACCGTGACACACAGCCCAACATGTGCAAGAAGGTGTTAGCACAGGGCAGTTCTCAGGGAAGAGCACCCTGAAGTGAAGAACCGGGGGCAGGGGTACACACATGGCAGGAGGCCATGGTTTGCAGAGCTGCCCAGGAGCAGCACAGTTCTCCTGTTGAGGATCTCACCATTCTTGGCTTTGCAGGATCTGTTATCAGGCTGCAAGAGGTACCCTTCAACACAGCTGCACGTGTAGGAGCCCTCCGTGTTGGTGCATGTCTGGCTGCAGGTCCCGTAGACGGTGCATTCATCAAAGTCTGGAAAAGAAGGCAAAAGCCCCAAGGTTTAGACTAGCAAACGTCTTTCCTTAGCTGCCTGAAGAGGGAACAAAGGCTCCCCCTTTTCTCCAAGACAGAGCTGCAGGGGAGGATACGATCCCCAAGCCGAAGGGATGGTCACAGTGGCCTCCAGAGGACATGGCCAACGTCACCCCATCACACCTGTGGGCAGCCCCCCGCTTTCTGCTCCAGCATCCGCAGCAGGGCAGCAAAAGGACAATCCCTGTCTCACGGCTGAGCCTTTTCAAGGCCTAATTACCCACTGCCCCTCCCCCCAACTCTGCAAAATCTGCACCTCAATTTCCAGCCTGAATTTCTCTAATCTTCAGCTTCCAAACCCCTGGCTCGCACGCTGCTCTTTCTTCTGCTAGATGAAAGAGCCGTCTCCACGGGAGAGCTCTTGCCCCCAGAGGTGCGTGCAGGAGCTGATAAAGGCCCCTTTCACCTCTGCTCAGCTAAATGAAAGAGACGGAGACACTGCAATCTCTCACTTCCAGACTTGTTTCCAGGCATCACATTGATCTGATCACTCCTCGCTGACCCTTTCCTACTTTCCAGCATCCTCTGAGGCATGGACACCAGGAGCACATACAAGCCCAGCGATGGCCCCTGACTCCATACACAAAGGCAAAGCCTTTTCCTCACTCCCTCCCAATATTCCATTCCTCACTCGGCCTTTCAGGAGCTACATCCACGTAATGGCCCCGGGGAGGCAGAGTCCCGTCCTGTCAGCCCCGTGTTCCCCTCTGAAGGTCAGGGTCTGCTGAGCCCCAAGCCCCTTCCGTCGCACGGCCAAGCCCCGCAGACGGCGGCATCAGCCACAGCCCAGAGGAGCCGCTGGCACCGTGCCGGGGGCAATGGCGCTGCCCACCCCGAACCCACCTTTGCAGCTCCTCCTGTCCTCGGCCAGCTGGAAGGAGTTGTTGCAGTAGCAGGCGGGTCCGCTCAGCGTCGGCACGCAGTGGTGCTGGCAGGCCAGGGCCGTGCAGTTTGCTAATTGTTCTGAGGAGACAGGGAAGACGGAGGAGAGAGGATGTCACCCAGGGGTGCTTGGGCGAGGGACAGGATGGACGCCCCAGCGCCAGAGTCGGGTGGCCCCGGGGCGATGCTGGGATCAGAGATGCGGCCGCTGGGCCCACCACCTCTCGCGGCTTCATTTCCATTAGCACTCATAACAAACACTATTAAAGCCCCCAGCTGCCCAGCGCTGCCCCTGGGCAGGGGGAGGCCAGGGCTGCTCGCCTCACTCCGCCATGAACAGCAGCAGCCTCCAACTCCATCAAGGTCATTTCGCAAGAGGCCTCCTCGGCCCACTGCGAGGGGCGCGCTGTCAGCCCTTTGGCGGGGGTGGTTTATGTCGGGTTTCATTTTCTTCTCTCCTCGCCCTGCCCGACCCGGTCACTTGGGTGCTTGGAGGGCGTTGAACTGGGTCCCGGCAAATCCACTGGTGGAGGGGAAATGGCAGCTGCCCAGCCACGAGCCTCTCCAGACCAAAACCACCCGGCCCTTCCCACGTCCCCCTTCACTGCCAGGGATGGACAGGGAGCAGCAAAAATCCTGCCCCTCACATGTGGAACCGTTTAATAAGCTGGGCAGGGCCCGGCCGAGTTGTTTACAAGGTTTATCAGCTTTGGCAGGCCCAGCTATTCATTTCAGATTCTTATCTCTCAGATAAAGCACCACATACATCCAAAAAAAAAAAGAAAAACCCTCAAGAGTGCTGGGTCTGCAGGAGGGGGATGATGGGGGGAGTTTCAGCAGGGAAGCTTTGATGGCATTTCCACCCCCATGGACGTCTGCAAGGGTGGCGGAGGCTCCCGCACAGGCAGACCCCGGGCTCCCGGGCCGGTGAGGGGAATGGGACCGGAGCAGCTGGAGCATGAACCGGGGTGGCAGCTCCTCTCCCCAGCCCGGGGCGGAGGCGGGATGGGGCTGGGGCTCCGACCAGCTAGGAGGAAATGCCTCCCCAGGGCGGCGCCGCCATCTCTGCCCGCACTGGCTGGCAGGCAGGGGGGACCTCGGCATCCCACACAAGCGCTAGCGAGGGCTTCTGTCCCCAGCATGCCCAAACCTGCCGGCAGCAACTGTTCTGACACGGGGCCTGCCCGCACCCAGTCCTCGTGACGTGCTGCCCAGCTGTGAAAAATCAGAACCCATTAAGAACTATTAGCCAAATATTAATTGTCAGCTTGGGCACAGCTGCGGAAGCCACCCTGCTCCTCCTGTGGGAGCCGGGCAGCGGAGCGGAGCTGAGGGAGCCTCGGGGCAGGGTGTCCCACACCCAGATGGGCTGTGGGGAGCAGGAGCCCCCACTCCGGGCGCAGGACAGGCTGGGAGAGGAGCTGCTCGCCGGAGCCTGCGGAGCCCCAGTGCCAGGGTCAGCCCAGGACATGCGTTTCTGAGCGACTAATCTGCGCACCAGCGAGCCGGCCCACGCTGATTTAGGGAGAGTTTTCCAGCAGGATTAGCAATGGGGGACAGGCCCGGAGGCAGGGGGGGGACGGACACAAAGCTCCTGGAAATTAGGAAAAAAACATACCCGTATCTCTTATCTGAACCAGAACCCCAGCCCTGCAAGCTTTTAAACCCAGAAGACAATGCAGCTATTTAATGGCCTGCAGGCTCAGGAATGACGGGCATTTCACTTGCAAGCGGCTCTGGCTAATCTCTGGATCTGCTACCCGCCAGCCGGGCGCTGAGCTGCCCCGCGCTCCACCGGGAGACGGGACATGGAGCGCAGTGGCACTGGTGCGAAGCTGTGAAAAAAAACCACCATGGGACTCACACTGTACAGCCAGAAACTGGGGACAACAGTGACCTCGTGACTCCTACCGGCAAGGGCAGCCCCTCTTTGACCGCCATCCCCGCCAGACACCTACCCCGACAGTGCGGCCCCTCATCGGAGCCGTCGAAGCAGTCGTGGAGCCCGTTGCACAGTTTGCTCATGTGAATGCACAGCTCCGTGCCCAGGCAGTTGTACTCATTGGGCTGGCATCGAGACACCTTGCTCTGAGGACCTGCAAGACAGCACAAGGCAGAAGGATCACTGAAGGGAGAGCGCGACGGTTCTTCAACCCCATCGCCCAGAAGAAACACCCAAAATCTCGAGACAACCCTCAGCCCCCACATTGCTCTGCCATGGCTGTGTCTCTCCAGCAGTGACCGTCACCTGCTGGAGTGGCCTCGCACAGCCAGATTTCGGGTAAAAGCTCTTCATGCAGATGCAGGGGTTCAGGGAACCTCGTGCTGCCCAGGATGTTCATGGGAACATTTCTGCAGTAGCCGACAGCAGGCAAGCACCGCGCCAGCAGCAAGTGTGTGAACGCGTTTTGATTCTCTCTGCCCAGACGTATGTTAAATCCTCCTCAGTTTGGATTCTCCTGCCCGGCACATGCCCCAGAGCAAAAGCAGCACCCACCCAGCAAGGCCAGTCCCAAATCCTCTCGGCTCCCACAGCAGCTCGAGGCCAGAAAAGGCCACCAGAAAAGGCTCAAACCAGGCTCTGCCCCCTCCAGCATCCCTAGCTCTCCCTGGAGGAGGGTCATTAACAGACACTGGATTTCCCTTTCAAAGCAGGCAGGATCGCTGCTGGCGCTGCTCTCTGGGGAGGAAAAGTGCGACCCATCTGGAGTGACCTTTCCCTTTTCCACTGCATGAAAAGGAAGGAGACCCGGAGCATCCAGGGCAGATGGGGACCCCCTGCCCAGCCCCAGAGACCACCATCGAAGGAGGACAAGTGCCCACCCTTGGGCACAAGCTGGGTTGACAGGCTGGGGTCCTGGAAGGGAGATGACCCCGGACCTCAGCAACCCCAGACTCCCTGTTTCGAGCTCCCACGGGTCACATCGGCTCCAGGCACCCCTCACTGCTGGGAGGGCTGGGGGCAGGCGGGGTTGGGCAGTGCCAAGCACGGCCTCCCCAGCCCCCCGCCACCCCAAGCACTCCCTCAGGTGCCAACACGCTCTTTGTTAAGAGGCCGCTGTGCAGGCAGGCTTGCGGGGGGTCGTTAAGAACCAGGGCTATGCGACACAAGGAGACTTAATCTCCATTATTAACTAGAAAAATTACAAAGGGAGCAAGGCTTTATATTTAAGCTTCTCCGAAAAGAAGCATGGCATTGAGACAAACAACAAAATACACCATAAATCGATTAACATCCTGAAACCCCATTAAAAAGCTCCACCAATGTCCTGGCTCCAACACTGCTTCGCCTCAGGCTGGAAGGCAGCTGCCCTGGGGGTGAGGGGGTGACGCGCTGATGGCGAGCCCTGGCACAGCACTGGCACCGCAGCAGCCTGGCATCAGCAGCCCACCAGCACAGCATGTGAACCATGGGGCTCGGCAAGGCCCGACTCCCATCCGCAGGCTCTGCTCCCCTCCTCTCCTCTCCCCTCCTCTCCTCCCTGGCCCCAAACCCAAGTCTGGCTTTAGGGCTGAACATGTAGCCTTTCACCAGCTCTCGTTGGAGCCACAAACACGCCTCTGCTGAGTCAATGGCAGCACACAAGCGAAACGCTAAAACCCCATTTTATGGGGAGACAGTGGCTATTCGTGCCCTGCCCTCACATCAGCAGGGCGGGCAGCACATCGGCCTCGCTGGCAGCAGGGACAGTGGCAGAAATAGCTTCCCGAGCCCCCTGCAGACCACCCCATCCTCCACAGCAGGCGAAGCGCCAGGTGAGCACCGAGAAGGGCACCTGCAGCACATCACACACCAAGCACTTTGTCTAGACTTGGTCCCATTTTAGACAGCTATTGAGACCAGCGGTCACCTTCATCTAAGACTCCACTGGTGGAGTTCGTCCTAAATAAGCTTAAACTCTCCTTGGAGACGAGCGGTACATCATGTACAGCTTGCAGGGTCCAGCCTGGTGCTCCGTGTGGCGGCACATCCCCATCCGGCACCATTCCTGCCACGGCAATGTGCTCCTCGCCAGCGAGGGCTCGGGTTCACTCCCGCGAGCTGCCGTGGCCGAGCTGCACGGGATGTGCTCTTTTAACCGCGGACGAGGGATGGACGGGACCTGCTGGCTCTGACCCCCTGGCTCTCCTGGCCCTGCACAAGACTGCGTAGCACGACGCACACCCATCCCTGCATCCTCCGGACTATGAAACGGCAAACTGCTACTCCAGGAGCAGATGGGGCAGGCTGGGTTTCTCCTCTGCCCTTCCCAAACCCACCAAAGCCTTTTCAGAACTAAAGTCCATCAGGAAATCTTCAAGGACCCGCTCTGCAGCCCGGCATGCTGCGGCTGCCGCAGAGATGGGCAGGGGGTTCCCACGGCAGGAGCAGCCCGTGAAAGCCCCAGCTACGACCACAAAACCACCGTGCCTGGCAGAAAGGACCCGCTCCAACCTGCTGTGGTGGAAACTTCACCCCCTTTCATTTGTCCGTTCTGTGCGAAGCGACTATCTCGGGGCTGCTGGCACACACACATCCCTTCTTGCACAAGAGGTGCCCGAAGAACAAAAATCTAACAGGCTCCAGATGCCACATCACTCCCCTGCACACAGGCTGCGTGTCAAACACGCTCCAGTATGTTTCCATGGGCTCCTGCAGGACGTGGGACACGGAGCTCAGGGCTCCCGTGCTCCATCGCAGCCATCGGGGATTTCTCCTTTCCCAGCCCCAATCCAGCACACCCAGCAGACGATTCCCGGGAGAATTTCTCACCAGATGCCACTTTACAGATTTTGTTCTCCACAGAGGATTGAACAGCACTATCTGGGCACTGAGTAATTGCAAATTAAGGGTTAATTAAGTAGTATCAATATAGAGGCAGAAAGAATGAATGCACTGAAATAAAGTGCACAGTTCATCAGTCAAAACTGATCTGCCGTGTCCATTATTCCCCTGCAAAGAGCCTGGATCAAACTACTTATCACAAACAGGGCAGGATTAATCTACAAGCCACTTTGTTTGCTTTTGACTGTGTTGCTGTACTAATAAATGAGCCAATTTATTACATGTGACAAGCTTGTGGTACACCCCAAGGAGCTGAATTAGACAGGAATTTTTAACCTCTAAAAACCACTTGGAAAAAAAAAACAGAAGGAAAGAAGAAAAGCAATTCTTCCTCCTGTAAACACAGCCTGTAGTTGATCTGGCAACAGCCCAAAGAGACACAGTCATGGGGGAATGGGACAAGGGACGGGGCAGGAGGAGCTGGGAGTGGGATGGTCTCGCTGCCACGCCGGAGGGGACGGCAGTGCCCGCAGCCCAGCACCGGCGGAGTTGGGGCAGGGAAGCTCCCTCCAGTGCCTCCCAGCTGCACCCACCGCCAGCGCCGCAGGAAGGCGAGAGCAAAGGCTCTGCCGACAAGGGGCTCGCTCAAGACGCGCCTGAGGCCGAGCAGGACCACGCCATCGACACATCCAGCGCTCGGACCGATGAACCGTTTGACGCGGAACCCTTGCGAACACCCAGGTGACATCTGCAGTGAAGCAAACGGTGCCACCGCCGCCGCCAGCAGCTCGGCTGTCCTGCTCGCGGCCAGAGCCGGGGCACCCAGTGGAGCCAGGGGAGCTCTGGGCATGAGGCCAGCCGGGACGCAGCGGCCAGATGACAGCCATAGCTCAACCACAGCAAATTCATTTCTCAGAGCCCCTCATCTGCTTTGATTTTCAACAGGATGGAGGCTCTTGTCCAAGTTTTTTTTTGCCCCAGGAAAGCTCCATGGAGTGAAAAAACTGACTGACTGGGCAAGAACCGGGTACGAGCCACTCGCAGAAGACACGAGCACAGCACCAGGCTCGGAAGGGAACTCTTCCCATGTTCAGCTAACATGTAAGCAGAGCCAGCAAATACTTAAAAGGATTCCCCAGGGAGGAAAACCTCGCACATAATAGACGGCATTTCAAGAGACTCTGACATGAGTACATTAGCTCAACGTAAATAACCTGCCGAGCTGCCAGGGTGTGAAAGGGTGCACCAAGCAGCGTGCAAGAGCTGCGTTTGCAGACTGGGCTTAAAAAAGAGATTAAATAATAGTAATAAAAGTCATTCTCTCCCTGCCAAAAAGATAAGGAGGATGAGAGCCTGCTGGAAGCCCCGGTGCCGAAGTGGCGTGAGAAAAGCTCGCCTGGCAATCCCAGAGATACCGGGCTGTGCACCCTGCGTGTGCCGACAGGTCGGATTCCACTTGCGCGAGCCTGGGCAGGAGCAGGCAGCAACTTCCATCCACAGCCCCTGCCCATGGGAAAGGCACAGGCGGGCGCAGGTGAGCACTGCCCAGCCGCCGGCGTGCAGGAGCCGGCAGCGATGGCCGCTGACCCCAATGCCACATCCTGGAGGGCTCAGCATCCTTCTGACTCCCTTCTGGCGCTCCCCAGGCTAACGCCATCCTGGGGCTTAAAGCAGGAACTTGGGGAAGGTGAGCAGAGTCCCTCAGAAAGGTCAAGCCCCTCCAGGTCTCCAAATCTCATCTGGGGAAGGAACCGCTCCCCTGGAAAAGAGCATTTCCAACGCTTAGGGTCTGTGGTGGTGATGGGAACTCACTGGCTCTGTCCCACAGGCGGTGGCATGGCAAGGAGAGGTGCAATGATGAGCTTTGCTCTGTGCCTTGCATGAGGCTCCCACCCGCTTGTTCTGGAAGCACTGAGCACGTACCAAGGGGCACACGGCTACCAGGGGTCCCGTGCCCCCCAGGAATGAGCCTCCCTCCTCCAGCAGGAGCTGGAGCCCTCGGGGCTCTGAGCAAACCTGAGAGCATCTTCCTACCTCACCCCCTGCGGCCACACAGACGGACATGAGGTGCATCTGCGGGCTGCAGGCGCAGGGACCAGGCAGGCAGCAGTGGCGGATGCTCACGGCCCCACTGCGGGGACACCGATGCTTTGCTGTTCCCACCGGGGCGGCAGCAGCCAGAGCAGGCAGATGTGGCTCTGCCTTCCCTGGCCAGGGGGAAGACCCTGCCAGCCCCCACCAGCTGCACCTTAGCCATGAAAAAAGAGGAAGATGATGATGGGGGAAAAGCATCAAGGGGTCTGTTTTGGGTTCACCTGTCTGTACGGATGGTGGGGCGGTGAAGCGGGCACAGGCATACGCAGCAAGCGGAATACGTCAATCAGGACGGATTTCTTCCAGCTGAGGACGGGCCTCTGAGTCCTCCCGCAGTAATTTTCCAGGGCTGCTGATTGACTGGAGCCAGACAGCCCATCCCAGCCCCCTCATCCCTCCCATGGAGGGGACGGTTGCATCATTTTGCTTTAAGAAATAAATAACCCCAGTGCCGAACCAGAAACTGCTTTGGAGGAGACATTTATGCCAAGTGCAGCAGGAAGCAGGAGTCTGGGAAGGATCTCCGGGCAGAGGACGAGAGGATTTTGCAGGTCGGTGGTGAGCAGCAGCAGGGATGAACCCGGCTGTGCCTCTCCTGCCAGCCCAGCATCTCGAGGCTGCGTCCCTGGCACCGTAAAACAATCTAACGAGGTGGCTGCTGCGAGGCAGCAAGGGCAGCACAGCCTCCCTCATCAGATGGAGAGAGAAACCAGGATGTGGGGAAGCTGGTTCCTTGCTCCAGCCCATCCGGAGCAGAGCACCTGGCACAGCGTGGTGCAGGGGGACCAGCACAGCCGCCATCCCTGCCGAGCCCCGCTGCCAGCACAGCTCTGGCTCTGCAGACACATACGCCCCATCCCTAACCCCTGCACCCCACCTAACCCAGCCCCGTTCCCCATTTGCTTCTGGAGAGACCCTGCCCCCTCAGAGCCAGGAGCATCCCCAGCGCCGGGACAAAACCAGTCAAACTAACACAGCATCCTAACCCAGACAAACCTTGGGGAAGCTGTGTGGCTTTCACAGCTGTCCCCGAGGGCTCCCGGAGCTCTCCTTCGTCCCTTCAGCCCAGCCCTGGCCCCAAGCACCCGTTAGGTGCCAGGCACCGGAGGCACGACCGCCCAAGGAGGGGATGCTGCTGCGTCAGAGCTGACCCCGCACTCCTGCCCAGCTCACCGCGTCCTTGCCTCCAGGGCTCTGCTTTCCTCGTGTAAACCAATTTTGATGGAAACAAAAAATAAATCAGTGATACCCCGTTCCCAGGAGGCTGTTTTGTGACGATGGATCATGGCCCCAGAGCTAGAGGCCCCAGGAGCAGCGCCTGGGGAGATAAAGGGAGGATGGAGAGATGGACGGCTTGGACCTTGCCGCGAGTGGTACCCACCCCCCCGAGGTGCTGCGGGCTCCTGGTACCACAGGAGAAACCGGAGCTGAGGTAGAGCATTTGTGCGATGCCGCCTGTTTCGGACCCTGGAACGGCCATGCAATGAGAGAATGGATGAAACAAAACCAAAGAACATTATTAGGAAGGAAAGGCATACATACATATATCGGGTGATTCATCCGAGCCATCCGGACAATCCTTTTCCCCGTCACAGCGCCAGCCCTTAGATATGCACGTAATCTGATCTTTGCATGCAAACTGTTTAGGGCTACATGTCTTCGGTGCTGGATGAGAAAAGAAATAATGATAATAAACAAGATCAGTTTCTTCCCAAAGACAAGTTATTTAAAAAAAAATAAAATTTAAATTAAGGACTAGATTGCTTTTAGTTTGATTTCTTTCTAATGGCTCAGCAAAAGTTTTAGCCTGGCATCAGATCCATCAACCCTGCCCCTAAGGAAAGGAGAAAATTTAAACTGAAGCATTAATTACACTGCAAGAAAACAGGAACCGAGATCCATGATGCGCTAACAGATTTTAAAGATCATTTAACTTGGATGAATTAGCTCCTGGGAGCCAAAGGCGGTTTATTTTCTATGCTAGACAGTAAAAAAAGACGGGAAAAAAAAATAAGAAAACCCAAATGAGAACAAATTAAAAAGTAACATTTTTAAATCACAAAGACAGCACCAGCAACAGCAGCAGGATGGGTTTTCCATCCATCCTGCACCCAGGAAACACACACATGCACGGCCGGGATGGCCACCCCGGGACATGCAGAAATAAAGCAAAGTCCGAACAGAAAGCAGAGGAAAACCCAAAGCACAGAGCGCAGTCTGACCCCCAGCCCCGGGGGGCTGCGGACCTGGGGGGTGCTCTGCCCCCACTGAAACAGGCACCTCAAGGAGGCTGGCTGTGATGGGGGGGGTCACTGCACCCCCCGAGAGCGGA
Organism: Stercorarius parasiticus; assembly: GCA_013396915.1. Classification (NCBI taxonomy): domain Eukaryota; kingdom Metazoa; phylum Chordata; class Aves; order Charadriiformes; family Stercorariidae; genus Stercorarius; species Stercorarius parasiticus. The sequence continues at coordinate 38,350 of VWZL01002659.1, read as the reverse complement.
GGCTACAATGGGGGGTCACTGCACCCCCCCTGAGCACAGGCTGCGATGGGGGGGGGGAGTCACTGCACCCCCCGAGAGCAGAGGCTGTGATGGGGAGCCACTGCACCCCCCAGCACAGGCTGCAGTGCGGGGGTCACTGAACGCGCTCCCCCAAGCCCAGGCTGAGATGCGGGGTCACTGCACCACCCCAGCACCGGCTGCAATGGGGTGGTCACCGCACCACAGCAGGGCCGGCCACAGGAGTTCTGGTAAGAGCTGCACTCGGGAAGGGGGGGCACAGCTAAACCATTGCCGGCTTCAAACCCAACCGGCTGCGCCGGGGGCTGCCAGGCGGGGCCTGTCGGGGGGGGGCCATCGCCCCAGTACCCGCAGACCCCCAGCTTGGGCCATCTTCGTGCTAGTTTTTCAGCGTTTCACCGTCTTCCTGGAGACCCAGCGCTCTGCAGCGAACACTTCCACGCCAATGGCAGCTCTTGCTGTGCAGTGAGACCGAGCCCTTGGGAAGGCAGGAAATCTTGAAAACCCAATGAAACGCAACCGTGAATGTTTGTTAAAAGCAAAGGCAGTCAAACACACTCGATTCCCTTAACATTTATCTTGTGTCATTCCTACCCTTCTGCTAAATTCCCTGCTCCAAGGACCTGCTTAACTTTGTGCTCAGCCCACGGAAGGAGAGTCTCCGTGTCCTCACCGCCACACTGAGCAGCACCACGGGCCAGAGCCGCTGCCGGCACTGCCGCTCGTTTCGCGCCTCTTGGGACCCCGCTCGCCCTGCGGCTCCCGGCAGGCAGAGACAGTGCTGTTGCTTCTCCCCAGCTCCTGCCACGGGAAGGAAACACCAGTCTCTGCCCCGTCTGTAGTGGGGATGCTGCGAGGGACGGGGAAGGTTCGGTCCCCGGTCCAAATCCTGGTTCCTAAAGGGTGGGAGGGAACTCTCCCCACCACATAACGACGCCAATTATTCCTTGGGCCTGCAAAAGGGCTTTGTTTGATGTCATTTGGTTTGACTTAGGAGTATCACCTCCTACAAACCTCCCTTCCCTTCTCTCTTTAAAGCATCAGCAGCGCTGGAGCCGTTGCTTAGAGGGAAAGGCTCGACACCACGACAGGGAGCTCGGTGCCATCAAGATGGAGAGTGGACGTACCAAAATGGATGAAACATACCCAATTATGAGCAGATGCCTCCCCCTCCACCGCCCCCACCACCACCACCTTCTTTAGGCAAGGGATGACTTGGAGACCCAGCCTGTCCCCTTCCTCCCACAGGATGCAGGGATCGGGGATCGGTGCTCTCCTCCAAAGCCGGCTCTGCCGCCCCCTCTTCCTGCCGGAGCTCATCTTCTGCCTCCATCTCCCCGCCGCAAGCTTACCAAATGCAAGATTCATTAAGAAAACCACAGCAAAGAACCGACACTCCCTTGGATTTCCTGCTCGCCCTCACCCTCCCAGGTCTCCGGCAGCCACAAAGTGACCTACGGCAGCCCCAACCACCCAGCCAACCGCAGCCAGTGCCCAGCACCCACCAGGCCAGCAGCGGCTACAGTCTCCCCGGGTCGGGCTCAGCCTCTGACCTGCCTCGTGCCCCCCCGGCGGGAAGCGGAGAGACCTACAGGACGGGGGCAAACTCCCGGCAAGTGTTTCCCAGCTGCTCACAGCCCTGCAGGGCCGCATCTACATGGGAGGAGAAACCAGAGCCAGGACAGGATTGTGTTTTGCACTGAGACACCGGCCCTGGAGCAGAGATGCTTGCCAGCCACGCTGGAGGGAAGGCATGCCATCCAGAGGGACCTGGACAGGCTTGAGAGGTGGGCCCATGCGAACCTCATGAAGTTCAGCAAGGTCCTGCACCTGGGTCATGGCAATCCCAGGCACAAATACAGGTTGGGTGGAGAATGGCTGGAGAGCAGCCCCGAGGAGAAGGACTTGGGGGTGTTGGTGGGTGAGAAGCTCAACA
>VWZL01002659.1:4983-18113 GCA_013396915.1 Stercorarius parasiticus | reverse complement strand
GGCCCCGCGGGGTGGCGGCCGCGGCAGTCCCCCAGGGCGGGCTCATGGCTTCCCCGGCCTCGCCGCGGCGGGAGGGGGCTCGGGAGATCCGCCACGGCCCGGGCCGGGGTGGCCGCGGGGACAGCGGGGCTGAGGGGTCCGGGGCTGCGGCCGTGCCGGTGGGCGGGGGGATTCCCCGGTGCCCATGGGGCGGTGCTGCCCGCCGGGGCAGGGGCTGCACGTTGGACACCTCCCTGCAGGGGAGCAGAGCGGCTGCCGGCCCTGCCCGGGGCGCTTTGGGATGGGTGGGCGCCAGGGCTGTGGGGCGAGGGGCTGCGGGGTGACCGCGCTGGACCCCAGGCAGCTGCGGGGGCTGCAGGCTGGTGGGCGTCGAGGCTGCCCGTGGCCACAGGGGCACAGCCTGGCCCGTGCCCGGCCGGCGCTCGACGGGGCTGCCAAGTCCAAAGTCCAAAAGTGCCCAGCTGCCGAGTGCCCATGTGGCCACAGCCGATGGCACCCCGCTGTCCTGGGGCGAGGGGTGCGCGGGACAAAGCAAAAGTGCCTGGCGGGGGCTGTGGTGGAGAGCACCAGACCCCCCAGTCCCCGCAGACAGGACCCCGTGGCAGCGAGCTCCTGGGGTGGGTAGCTGGCACTGGATCCAGCCTGGGCTCCCCATGCCGTGAGTCACCCCAGGGCTGGGCCAGCTGGGGAAGGCCCTGCTCCTCTTCCTCTGAATCAGAAAAGCTTTCACTGCCAGAGAGCAGACGATTGTGGCCAGCCCCTGCCGCTGTGCGGGCTCCATGGTGTCCTCCCTGCAGCCCTGTCACCAGAGTTCCACCGGCTGGGCTGACGGTCCTGTGCCCTTGCCTTGGTCTCGGCCGGAGAGCACCGGCAGCAGTGGCCTCCCCAGCACCCCGGGGAAACTGAGGCATGTCGAGAGGCAGTGAGGTGTTACAGGCTGCGTCCCCGCGGGGCTAGAGCTAGAGCAGAGCCCAAGTGTCCTGAGCGTCAAGCACCGGAAAATATCTGAGCATCTTTCCCTGAGAAAGCCCCGGGGAATCTCTGCGTGGCACCCAGGAGGACCAGCAGGGTGCAGAGGGCAGGGGGACGTCCCTGCCTCTAGCTGCTGGCCCAGCTCCTTCCCCACGAGCCCTTGGCACTGGGTTGGGAAACTGGGGGGCAAGGGGAGCCGGCCAGGAGGGGGGTGTCTCATGGTCCTGGTCGCCCAGGCACAAGGGGGAGAGGTGGCCAGGAGGGTGGGGGGCTGCAGTCTGGTGCCAGGAAGTGCTGGTGGTTAATGAGTAACAGCCATGAGATGTATGGCAGCTTTCACTTCTGGGATGTGGACTCGGTTTCCCATTGCCCCATGAGTAAGCAGAAAGCCCATGCAGGGAGCGCAGGGGTCCTCAGCGAGCCCCTCCTGCACCCGGGCTCCTCCTGCCCAACCTCCCACCCTGGGGACCCCTGGCCCTACCGAGGAGGCGAAGCGTCACCTCGGGTGGAGGAGGAAGTAAAAGCAGCGTCGCTGAGGGGGCTCGGGCGGGGGGGGCAGGGCGTACCCGGGTGGCTGCTCCCCTCGCTGGGTGCCATATCCTGCCCTGCCATCAAGCCAGAGGTACCTCGCAGCTGCAGGGTTTCCCTGGGTGACAGCTCCCGGCCCTGCCCTGGGGGCCCCATTGCTGCTCCAGGCTTCAACCCTGGCTGGGTCTTGCCTCCCTGCTGCCGTCCCCTGTGCCTGGGACCACGATGGCAGCTCCGGGCCCCTGCTCGGTGGCGGAAGCGCAGTGCTTGCTGCCATGGGAGCCTCCACCCTGGGCTGCCTCCTGGGGAGAAGGAACCCCATGGCAGCTGGGCCAGCGGGAGATTTGGGGCGCATCTGCAGCGGGTGAGTCTGCAGTGGGTGTAGGTGCGTTGCGCTGGGCGCTGCGGAGCCGGGAGTTGTGCCTGCCCTGACACCGCTGAGCTGTGGGGCTGGAAGCTGCGGCAGCTGCTTCTGCCAGGCTGCCCAGGGGCGAGGGTCCCCACAGGAGGGGCAGCTCCGTCGCTGGCCGGGGTCTCTGTCCCCGCCTGCTGCCCAGTTTCCCTCTCCCCGATGCTGCAGGGGGTGTGATGGAGCAAACTCTACGTGGCCTGGTCCAGCGACAGGGCAGGAAGCTGGGGCTGGACACAGGGAAACCTCTGTGCAGTGCAGCCCCAGCCAGGGGTATCGTTACAGGAGCTGGGTCTTGGCAGGGGAAGGCTCTTCTGCAGAAGGAGCAGAGGAGGAAAACATGGAAATTAGGACGGGAAGGAAACAGGGCATGGCTGGGCTGAAGGAGCTGCTGTGACTGATGCCGGGAGGGGACAGGCCTGTTCTCCCCTCCAAGCCATTGTCCCCTGGGCTGGCCGGAAGCCGGGGAGGAGGAGCGCAGCATCGCCTGCAGACTCTTAGCAAATTCAGGCACGCCCGGCTTACATTCAAGGTTGCCACTTACCAGCCAGTGGCTGCCTCCCAGGGCTAAGCAGAAATACAGGTTTTAATGGGGGGAGGAGGATGGGGTTTACATCTCGAGGATCGCAAAACGAGAGGCTGTTTTTCTCTCCTGTCTTGGCTCCCTGCTGGGCAGCGCTCCTGGCTGTCTCTGGGCACCTTTCCCTCCGTGCATTGACCCCTCCAGAGTAAACTCAGCTCTCAGGCTGCGCGCTGCAGTAAATCATCGGGATCTGTTTGCTCTGGCCAGCCAAGCAGAGTCGAAAGCAAATGTGTTCCTGGAAGCGCCGGGCTTGGTGTGCCCTGGGGTCGGGCCTCCGTCCGCTGCGGTTCTTCCGTGAGGCGGCACGCAGGGCTCTGCCAGGGTTGCTGGATCCTGCCGAGTGTCCCAGCTCCCGCGGGAAGCGGAGCACCCCGAGGGCTGCATGGCTGCTGCGGCCCTGGGTGCGCTGCCGACGGGACGGGCCCAGCGGTTGTTTTGCGCTCTCTGCGATGTTGCCCTAGTGACGCTGGCTTCCTTCCCCTCGCATGGTTTCTCAAAGCCTCTGGCAGCTCCACCTCCGCCCTGCGCCTCGGCTCTTGCAGCGCGGCCAAGACCCGCGGGGAACGCGCTGCCCGCGAGGACACGTGATGCAACGCCCTGCTCGGCTGTTTGCTTTTGGGGACGGGAAACCAGGCCTGGGCGGCCGGGCTGGCCGGGGTCCCGCAGAGCCCTGGCCCCACATCTGGGCGGCGAGCTGCCCCGCTGCAGGCTCGGGGCTCTGCCCCGGCTGGGTCCGGGGGAACCAGCAGCGAGGTGCGTCTGGGCCGGACGGCAGAGTGACCCCTCCCCTCGCCTGCTGGGCCCCGAGGGGTCCCGGAGGGGAGCAGGCTCCTGGTGGGGGCTGGAGCGGGCGAGCGTGGCAGGCAGCGGGGAGGAGGGCAGTGCGCTGTCGGGAATAGGCACGGTGTGGGCAGGACGGAGCAGACACTGCTGGGGGCCAGGGCGGGGGATGGACTGTCGGGATTGCAGCACCCAGTTCGGGCGGTTTCGGGGAACCTGCGGTCCGGGCTGGGCCATGACACCCCAGCCCAGACCTCCCCTGTGGAGTTTCTGGTCTAGCACTTAATTCCAGTCCTCCTCTTGCTTTCCATGAGCTCTGGAGCCCACCATTTCAGGCTGGGGGATGCCTGAGCAGGCACCTTCCTCGGGGGGGCTGGGGAGGTTTTGGGGAGCAGCTGGACACCTCACTGGGTCCACCTCAGCAGAGCAGTCCCACCAAGCTCTGTGGTCTCGCACTCTTCCTGCTCCCAGCGGCTCTCCTGTCTCTCCCGCACCAAGACCGGCAGTGCTTGCTGCCCCACCGCATGTCCTTGTCTGTCACCCATGGCAGGAGGTGCAGGGATTCCCTGGAGATGCAGGGAACAGGCACGAGTGGGCTGCCAGCCTGCCCAGGATTGCCCAAGAGGTTGATCCTGGATCAGGCTTCCTGCTCCTCCTCCTCCTCCTGAGCAGCAGGTTCAGGCAGCAGTGGGACAGGCGGCAGCTCTCACGCTCCCAGAGGAGCCATTGGTGCCAACGGAGCTGGGCAGAGGGCTGGGGGCTCTGGGCACTGCAGCTCTGCTCATGTCCCCTCTCCTGTTCCTCCACAGGTGACTGTTCCCAAGATGTCCCTCTGGAGCATCGTCTCCCACATGCCGCCGGAGGAGTTCAGCGGCCTCTTCACGGAGTTTCCCCGCAGTCTGCGCTGTCTCCTGGGCGACTGGCTGGAGAGCCAGCCCTGGTGAGTCTCTGCCCTGCCCCACCACAGCTCCCCATGCACCTGTGACCGGACCAGGCAGCGTCTGGGGCCGGCTGCCCCGGGGGGCCCAGCCTGGGCAGCACCCGACCGTCAGGCCTGAACACGTGGGCAGAGGCGGGTGCTGGTGACGGGCCCCATCCATGGCCTCAGGTGACGTGGGTGAGGAGGCTGGGGTCTGCATGGGACATCTGGTCAGGAGCAAAAGGCAGGACCACAGCGTCCAGGAGACCATCCAGGAGATGGGTCTGCAGGCAGGACCAGGGCCAGGCACGTCGGCAGCGCAGCCTGGGAAATGCCTGAGGACCCTGAACTGGATGCGGATGGAGCCCCTGGATCCATGGGCAGAGGGTGCAGCCATCTGGGTCAGTCAGTGCCCATGGGGTCCGGACTGGGGTCCGGTTGCAGTGGCAGCAACCACGAGTGCAGCCTGGCCAGATTCCCCTTTTTGTGCCTACAAAATAGTAACAGCAATGACTGATTATCCCCATCATGGGCTCACCCAGCCTTTCCAAGGAACTTCTCCTTTGCACGGTTTGGATGCAGACAGAAAAGCGCCCCTGGCACAAACTCCTGCCTCGCGGGGCTGCGTCCGTGCCAGGTGCCGTGGCTCTCAGGCCGGAGGAGCAGTGCACGACACGGCGTTGCGGCAGTGGGTGACAGGGCTGGTCCCTGGCACATGGCTCTGGGACCCATGGCACGCAGCTTGGGCTGAGGTGCAGCAGTGGGGGTCCCACTGCAGGGATGAGGCATGGTGGAGGCAGGCGGGCAGCAGCTGGGTGTACATGTGGGAGAGGTTTCAGGAAGTCACATCTCCGGGCAACCACCTCATCTCGCTCAGAGCGCAGTTCATCCTTGTTCATGCAGTAAATATCCCCTAGAAAACCAGCCACCCTGGGTAATGCACCAGGACGTCCCCTTCCTCCCCGAAGTGAGTGTGGGGTTCGGGGTTGCACAAGGGAGGGTGAAGGATTCGTGCCCATCCCTCCAATCCTTTCCCCTCTCCAGGGAGTTCATCAATGGCTCGGACGCCTTCTGCACCAGCGTGGCCAGTGGGATGCTCTCGGCCATGCTGGAGAAGCTCCGCAGCGCGTCCAGCAGCAACGGGCAGCAGTGCCAGATCCTCCAGCAAATCAGTGGCATCGAGGTGCGCAGGGGCCGGGTGCGGGGACCCTCGAGGCTGCGTCACGCTGGGATTGCAGTGGGCTGCTGAGGAAGATTTGATTACTTTATGCTTCAGATTTGATGGTTCAAGCACTGCTCCAAGGGCTGATGCCACAGGCCCGTCCCCCCTCAACACGTTTCAAGGCCAGCGTGGTCCATGAGCAACAAGCTTGTGCAGATTCAGCGTCTGGGGTTTTTGGGGTGCTTCAGTGGGACGGAGGGGGTTTGTTTGCGTCCCGAGGCTGACCCCCAGCTCGCCACAGTACTTGGGCTGTCACAGCCGCAGTCACGGTTCCCCTCAGCTCCCTGCCCTGCCCCACCTGCCAGGCTTCCCACCTTTCCCTTCCTCCGGTGGTTCTGCAGCCCCTTCAGTGCCTGGGGGGCCACCCCCCGTGGCCGCGTCCTCCTGGTCCCCGTGCCAGACCCTCACCCCGTGGGGAGCCTCCGTAGAGCATTGGCCCCTCACGGCCACAGTTCCGCTCGCCCCCGGCTGCCAGCACCCAGGCAGCCGCCTCGCCAGATGTTCCCCATTTTCTGCTCGAGCATTTGATTTCTCCTTCCTCCGTGCCGTGTGTTGTGCTGCATTTCCTCCTGCCGTGTCTGTGTGTGCGTGCTGGGTTTCTTTTTATGGGCTGTTTCTCTTTATCGAGGTCTGTTTGAATTTCTCTCTGTCTCTCTTCCACCCTCTGTGATTGCAGATTTAACCCCTCTACTCTCTCTCCTGCCAGTGAAGCTCTTAGTGTAAGGGCTGAGTGGTGCTCGCTCCCAGAGCCCCGTTCGGGTTGAAAGCCCTGCTTCTTTGGTAACAGACATTTTTAATATACAACATTTGGGAAGGGGTCAGCTTTAGTCATAACTTCTGGGTAACAGGGTAACTTCCCAAAACAAGACTGTTGCTTGCTTTTTTGAAGTTGTTGTAGGAAAATGCGCAGATGTTTCAGCTTAGGTGTTCTTATTTAAAGTGCTCAAGAAAAGCCACTCTCCCATGTTCCCTCCTCCCACTGTCCCTCATCCCGAAACAGCCACCCCTCATTTCTCCCAAGCTCCTGCCACTTCCCAGAGGGGAGGGGAAGCGCTGGGAGCTGGGTGCTCCCCCACAAGACGGGTAACCGCAGGGAAGCAGCTGGGGAGAGGGGTGGGAAAGCTGGCTGGTGGGAGACCAAACCTTGGGCCTTTTTTCCCCCTGAACCCTGGGGTTTGCCCCAGCAAAGCCCCGGTGCCGGCCCGGTGCTGCCAGTGCGGCATCGGGACATGGGGCAGATACGGGGGGTCGGTCACGGAGCTGCCTCCTGATGGGAAACCACAGAGCACGTGTCCGGCATTTCGCTGCTGCGCTCTACTGCTGTTTTGGGAAGTAGCTAATTTGGGAAATGCGTGAAGGCCGGAGGAGCTGGCATGGGGCACAGGGAGCCAGAGCCAGCAGGGAAATTCCTCGCCCTGTTTTCAGTGTAAAGGGTTGATCCAACCAGCCCAGGGCAGCTGGGAGAATCTTCACTAGGTGTCAGGCTGTCAAGTCTCGAGGAGATGCTTGCAGAAATAGAGAATTTGCTTTGGTTTGATTTTTTTTTTTTTTGTTTTAAATTGAAGTTGATTTGTATTTTTTATTATGCACAGTTTAAAGTGGTTTTAAAGCTGGAAATCAGCTCCATCAGAACAGCAGTGAATTGTGGTCTGTCCGACGCTTCAGGTCATGAAACCCCAGAGTCTGACTTAGCACTATTCGTTGTGGGAAGGGGGCCCGAAATGCATGAGTGGGGTGGGGTGGGGGGGTTGGGGTGCGCATGTCCTGCCCCAATAACACCCTGGGCTTGGCTCCTCTGTAGAACGCCTACCGGCGGGACCCGCTACGGCTGGTGGCTGTCCTGAAAGCCATCCTGGAGGGCGAGAAGGCTGCCGTGCTCAAGAGGGTGCGTGGTCCCTGCCCCACTGCCGGGGCTCCCCGAGGCGCGGGGCTGGCTCTGGACCCCGCTCACCCCCCTCTGCTCTGCCCCAGGACCATCACCTGCCCCTCAGCTTCCACCGGCGCCAGGAGGAGCTCAAGTTCAGCCTAGGGCTGCAGCGGCTGCAGCACCGCATCCGAGAGATCCAGGCGCTGCGGGATGGCTCCGCAGGTGAGTGGCTGGGGCAGGACGGGTCCTGCTCTGCTTGGGTCTGCCGTGGGGCGCAGCGCAGGTGGCGTGCCCCCCCTGGGGTGCTGGGTAGTGCAGTGCAGACGCCGACTTCTGGTGCTAATGGGGCCGCCCCCGTTCTTCCTCTGCAGCCTCTCTGCAGCTGAATGTGCGGGACCCGCAGCTGAAGTCCGAAGCGAAACCCCCGGAGAGCGTGAGTGGGGGTCTGGGGCACCAGGAGCTGGGGGAAGGTGCGATCCAGCACTGGGGCAGGGAGGAAGCGTGGGGCCAAGGGTTTTGGTGCCCTGGGGGGGATGGTGTGGGGCCGCAGGTCGCTGCCAGGGGAGGGGATGGTGCAATGCAGAGCCCCATGGCTGGTGCTGCCCCCCCTCAGGAGCTGCCCACCCTGATCCTGGAGGCCGTGAAAGAGCTGGAATTGGCCAAACAGCAGGTATTGAAGAGGATCCAAATCTGGAAGAGGCAGCAGCAGCTGGCGGGGAATGGGGCCCTCTTTGAGGAGAACCTTGCTCCGCTGCAGAAGAGGTGAGGTGGCACAGGGCACAGATGGGGGGCCGAGAGCATCACTCCTGCCCCCTCCGCCCCCCTGGGAGCGGGGAGCCCATGGCCCCAGGGGCTCTGGGAGAGTGATGGTCCGACTCTGCTTTGGCTGAGGGTGCCCCTTTCCCCGTGGTTCCCTTGGCAGGTGCGAGAGCCTGGTTGAGGTTTACTTCCAGCTGCACCAGCAGGTGATGGCAGCGAGTGCGGAGCTGGGGGCTGAGCTGCTGCCCCGGCTCCTGGAGCGGTTCAATGAGGTGTTATCCAGCCTGGTCAAGAGGTAACGGCGGGGGGCCGTGGTGGCAGAGGGGCAAGGTGGGTCTGCGGAGATTGGTGGTGGCACTGGCGTCAGTGTTGTGCTGGGCACCATTGTCTCCCCTTGTCCCCCAGCTCCTTCCTGGTGGAGAAGCAGCCCCCGCAGGTGCTGAAGACCCAGACCAAGTTCCAGGCAAGCATCCGATTCCTGCTGGGCCCCCAGCTGCTGAAGGCATCAGCTAAGCCCTACATGGTGCGGGCTGACATGGTGACAGAGAAGCAGGCGCGGGAGCTGGCGCTCAGTGCCTACAGCAACACCCTCAGGTGAGCGTCAGCTGGGCAGTGTGGGGGTGAGGAGATGGCCACGCCACTGCGGTTGCCCTCACTCCCCCGCCTCTGCCTAGCGAGAGCACAGGGGAGATCATGCATAATGTAGTGGCCCTGGAGACCAACCCCACCAACGGGACCTGCTGCGCCAACTTCAAGAACGTGGTGAGCACCGCCGACAAGGGGCCGTACAGGGGCTGTGGGATGGGCTGGGGGCTTCGGTGGGGCACTGGGAGGCCTCGAGGCAGGGCTGTCCGGGGGATGGGAGGGCTGGGGGGTCTCAAGGCCAGTGCTTGCCCAGGGGTGATGCTCGGCTCTCCCTTCCCTAGCTGCTGAAGAAGATCAAGCGCTGCGAGCGGAAGGGGTCTGAGTCGGTGACGGAGGAGAAGTGTGCCGTCCTGTTCAGCACCACCGTGGCCCTGACCCCCAGCAACCTCTCCGTCCACCTCCAGGTACCGGCCCCTCTCCTGCGGGACAGGGTTTAGCAGCGCTGAGCATCCCCCCATGGGACACCTGGGCCCTCTCCCGGTGCAGAGCCCCCTGCCAGGCTGGGACAGCCAGCCCCACTTCACTCCGGGTGGCCTCGGGGCTGAGGGAGGGACACTTTCTGCCCCCAGGTCCTGTCTCTCCCCATCGTGGTCATCGTCCATGGGAACCAGGACAACAACGCCAAAGCAACCGTGTTGTGGGATAACGCCTTCTCTGAGATTGTGAGTGCTGTGAGCCGGAGAGAAAGGCCACAGGGCAGGGAAAGGAACTGCTGGGATGCCAAGAGTGGGTCTGGCTCTGGGATGGGGACAGCTGGATGGCAGGCTGGAGCAGGAACCCCGGAGCGTGGGTGGGATGCAGTGGGCTGGGACAGGGCAACGGGTGAGCCACTGTCTTGATGCTGTCCTGCCCTGCCCTGCTGCAGGACCGGGTGCCCTTCGTGGTGGCCGAGCGGGTGCCCTGGGAGAAGATGTGTGATACGCTGAACCTGAAGTTCAAGGCGGAGGTGCAGACCACCAAGGGGCTTCTCAAGGAGCATTACTTCTTCCTGGCCCAGAAGATCTTCAATGACCACAGTGCCAGCCTCGAGGACTTCCAGAGCCGCAGCGTCTCCTGGGCCCAGTTCAACAAGGTTACTGGGAGGGATGGCCAGGGTGGGCAGGGGCCGGCATGGCCCTGGGGAACCTCACGCTCTCTCTCTCTCTGCCCCAGGAGATCCTGCCCGGTCGGGGATTCACCTTCTGGCAGTGGTTTGATGGAGTCCTCGACCTCACCAAGAGATGCCTCAAAAGTTACTGGTCAGACAGGTGGGTGCCTAGAGGCCAAGCGGGGCCATACCTGGGGAGTCCTGGTCCCGGCCCTCCACCCAGGCACTGGCCCACTCTCCCATCTGTCCGTCCCTCTAGGCTCATCATTGGCTTCATCAGCAAGCAGTACGTCTGCAAGCTCCTGAGCACGGAGCCTGACGGGACCTTCCTCCTCCGCTTCAGCGACTCAGAGATCGGGGGTGTCACTATTGCTCACGTCATCCGGGGCAAGGACGGTGAGATGGGGGGACAGCAGCCGCTCTCAGTGCTGTGAAGGGAAGGTGTCTTCATGGGCTGGGGACATCAGGCGTTACGGGGACCAGGTGACAGAGCCCTGTTGCTGTGTCTGCCCTCAGGCTCCAGCCAGGTGGAGAACATCCAGCCCTTCTCTGCCAAGGACCTCTCCATCCGCTCCCTCGGCGACCGCATCCGGGACCTGGGGCAGCTCCGCAACCTCTACCCGAACATCCCCAAGGACCAGGCGTTCGGGAGTCACTACAACAGTGAGTGGGCGGGAGCAGAGGTGGGCCCTGGGCTTCACATCTGCCTCCCCAGCGATGCTGCAGGGAAGAGCAGGGGGGGTTGGGAGGGAAGAGTGGTTTGGGTCCCACTCAGGTACTGCTGGCCCCAGCGCTTGCAGGGCTGGCCAGTGCTGGCAAAGAGGGCTGGCATGGCATGGCCCCGTGCTGGGGTGGTCATTCATGGATGCTTCTCCTCTCCGAGCAGAAGAGCAGACGGGTAAGGACGGCCGGGGCTACGTCTCCACCGCCATCAAGATGACAGTGGAAAGCGAAAGGTGGGTGTGCATGCGAGGCTGTGGCCGTGGCCATGGCGGAGGTGTTTGCCCTCTGCGAGGCTGAGCTGCGCCAGGCCAGGGCTTGCACACACTTCACCAGGACGGCCCGCGCATCGCTGCTGGGTGGGGGGATTTCTGACCAGGCAAAATGAGGATGTGCTTGTGTGCGAGGAATCCCCCGTGGGTATCCCGAGCTGCGGTGGAGCGTGTCTGCGAGCACACCGCCCTCTCCGCAAGCAAGTGCCGAAGCGCGCACGTGCTTCTTCAGAGGCTGGACCTTGCAGCGCGCGAGTCCTGCCTGTGCTGATGGGGACAATGCACTTTTGCAGGGACCAGCAGCCCCAGAGCACCACAGGCCCCCCTCCAGAGGGCCCCCAGGCTCAGATGTTCAGCCTGCCCATGCTGCAGCCCGAGCTGCGCCCCGAGAGCCTGCAGTCAGTGCTCAGCCCCATCTGGTGAGTGCCCGGCTCTGTATCTGGCTGTGCCCCAGACCTGCTCCGCCGTGGGAGGGGGCTCTAGTGGAGAACACTCTTGATGCTAAAGCCTCTGTGTCTGCGCTTGCAGCCCCCCTGCTCCCTTCTGCCCCCAGCCCGTTACCACGGGCTACCCCACAGGTGAGAGCAGCATCGACATGATGGTCTCCAACAACCTCGGGTCCTCCTTCCCCAGGTAGGAGCAGTGCTGGTTCAGGGTGGGGGACAGGGTGGGCCCCTCACCACCCCCAGGCACGGTTGGGTGGTGTTTCCCCCACCTCTAAGCCCTCCTGCTCCTCCCCACAGCACGTCACCAATGCTCTCGCCGTCCCTGGTCATGGACCACGCGTTGCCCCGCTGCCAAGACCTTGCCTTCAGGAACCCCTTGTAAGACCTGGCACATGGCCAAAGAGGGGCATCCTGCTCTGCCCCTCCTCCCCACCGTGCTGTGGCCCGAGGATGGGCAGAGCTGCAGGGACCTTCCCCAGCTGACCAGTGCTTCCAGTGCTCTGTGCTACTGGTGCTCCCTACAACGAGACCCACCAAGCACTTCCCCCCTCCTGTGCCTTGGGGGGAAGCACCCTGGGGGCAGGGAGGTACCCCATGGCCTACATCAGCCCCCCTCGTTCTTTGCCCCACAGGCCCTTCATGCCCAACCAGTACATCGCGGGGGAGGCCTCGCAGCTGCTGTCGGGGGGCCCCTCACCAGAGCCACGGGATGAGGAGATGGCCGAGCTGGCCCCCTTCACACCGATGGTGGAGCCGCCGCTGCAGAGCTCCCCAAGGTGGTAAGCATGGGGGGGTCAGCAGGGGGGCCTGGGGGGGCTGCCCGGGGTCACCCTGCCACCTCTATCCCCAGGATGCCGCCCAGCATGGACCTGCCACCCAGCTCCGCCTTCGACCAGTTACTGGAGGAGATGTCCATGGAGGGCCCTGCGCTGTGCCCCCCCTTCACGCCCCCCCTGCAGCGCAGCGGCTACCCCAGCCCCAACGCCTCTTGCTGGGGAGTGGGGGAGTCGCGGTGGGATGACAGCGTCCGGCCAGGGCACGCGTGAGGAGGCTGCGGGGCTGCTGGGGGGGACGTTGGACTGCGCTCCGCCCCACCCCCCACCCCCCCCAGCCTTGTCTGGGTTCCTGGACTTGATGCGACTTGTGCTGGGGTGGAAACTCGGGCAGGGGAGGGGGGGATTTTCCGAGGGGGGTAGCACTTTGGGTAACACTCTACCCCCCTCCCCCGTGTGTATACGCTGCACTTTGGAGCATGGAGATGCTGCCCGCCCACGCTGCTGCTGGGGTCCGCGCTCCCAGGAGGCAGTGGGTGTGGGGGCGCAGGGGCCCTGACCTGCGGGGGGGGTTCCCGCAGCCGAGTGCGGTGCCCCCAGCCCACGCCACTGGGCTTGGCCCCGCGGGGGCTGGGATGAGTCAGCTGCGGGGGCGGGAGGCAGCAGCGGGAAACACACTGGGGCAGATGTGCCAGCCCGGTGTGTGACAGAGCCCCCCTGCCCACTGGGGGGGATATGCTGGGACCCCCTGCTCCCGTCGGGGGGGACACGGATCCCTCGCACACCCGCAGCTGGCGCTTGCTTTGGGGTTTGTGAGCTCCCCCCGCCCAGCCTGGAGCAGGGCCACAGCAGGGAGAGGGAGCCAGGGGGGCGTGGGGGCAGGAAGATAAGCCATAAAATAAAGTTTTATTCCAAAATAACAAAATAAATAATCTACTGTACACGTTACAAAGGAAGAGTCGCTAATGCTCTAAAAAGACACCACACAGTCCTAAGGGGGTGGGGGACCCCAGGGCTGGGCACAGCTGGCAGAAATGGGTGGACAGGAGGGACCCCGAGGGGCTGGGGGGGCAGCACCGCCCCAGTGCCCGTCAAACGCCGCCTGCTTCGTGCTGGGAGGGGGGGGCGTGCGCGCGTGTGACACCCCA
>VWZL01002658.1:371653-489657 GCA_013396915.1 Stercorarius parasiticus | reverse complement strand
TTCTATGATTCTATGATCCCAAGTACTTTCACTATTTTCAGATCAAGAGATCATCTCTACATAGATAGAAACCCGTAGTGGATTTCTCTTCCCTGAACCTCTCTATGAGATCTCATATCTTGATCCCATATGAAGTTTTAATATCTCCGAATTAATGAGCTTGCCAGCTACCTTCTTCCTCTGATGGCATCAACATAGGCATAAAAGAATTTATACCAGCACTGCTAGTGAAAAGGCTTGACAAATGGCAGCCCTTCAGCTGCTGAAATAAGAATATCAAAAGAGGTTGATTTAAATACATTTCTATCACACGCAATTGCGAAGCAATCAAAGGTTCTGGAACAACAAGAAGAACTACTCTTTTAAAATAGTGATTGAAAGTCAGGCTCAGCTTTAGCTGTCTAAAAGTTTCATGTCTAATCTAAATTATCATTATTTCTTTATGCTATATCTATATATAGGAAGGCAACTTACTCCAGAAGACAACTCAAATCCACCCTATGATACGTGCCTTCTGGAAGTGCCTAGGAAATTAACAGCAGCATAGCTGTTCTTAGAGCAACTATTCTATTATTTGTTTCAATTCATTTAAAAAAAATAATTCTTGATTACCTGAAATAATTATGTTTATAACAAAATATCAAAACATTCCTTAAAATGACTGCTGGAGGAAACTTAAAAAAGCTGCAGGATAAACCACTGCTACAGCTACACATAATTAGTATTTATTTTGTTGCTGAAAGAAATGTCTAACATCAGAGGTTTCCTTTGAAAGAAAGATTACTGTTGGTTACAAAAGGGGAGATTATATCACCAGAAGCCCGCTGCTGGAGTGATGTTTATGATGCCTTCACACTTAAACAGGTTTCCTTGAGTAATGCTACGGAGCAGCTGGCTTTCCAGAGATATGATGTAATCTTTTGCAATTTAATTGAGTACCTGAACTTGGTGGAACATTCAGGAGAGGATGCTCAGGTGCCGCTTATCTGGACTCTAGGATCTACATTTTCATCCATGGCACTGGATTTTCATAAAGAGGCTTTTATTTCTTAATTCATCCCTTTTCCTTGACAAATATTTGCAACTCTTATTAGAGCAATTTTGCAACAGGCCACATTACAGTTGAATGTAAATCATCCTCCAAAATCAGAATCCTGGGTACTTCATACTAGAAAAAATATTTCACAGTTAGGCTAATACGTTATAATTCTCAGCACTTTGTTTTTTTCAGAACTCTGGCTATGAAAGAAAATGTCTGAAAAACGAATCTTTTATTCGGTGCATAGGGTCATTTCATCAGACAGTGACAAACGTGTCAAAGTGTGCAACATATGAATAACCTCAGTATGAGTGAGACTCAAGGTCCTTTTGCTTTCTTTTTATTCTTACGCGAAAGAGATTTTCAGATGAGCTTGTGCCTTAAAAAATTGGTTTATGCTTTCTATCCATTCATATATTTGTAGCAACACAATTGTTGCCATGAGCATCTTAAAAAACAATCTGTTGCTTAACACTGAAAAGCACAAAAGTTGGAAAGACAGACTGTATGTATTCTTATTTTAAACATTCTGTTATTAAACAGTGCTTATGTTGAAAACAGACTACCTTACAAGGCAGCAGGAATGCCCCCGCCACCACTAAGAAATTAAATAAAAAAATTGTATTGTAAGTGAAATTCTATACATTTAGTATAATAAATAAGCGAATAAACATTTAAATGTCTGTATGGAAAAACCCCCACCTATATTCATTACAGCCTTGTATGGGATTCAACTTGCAGTTACACAATTTTAAACTAGGATTTACTTTGCTGAAGCCAGTGTAATTCTACTATCAAACCGACATGAGACAGGAGTTCAGCGGACCTCTCAACCGGTCTGGATCCCTCTGTACTGTTAGCCTGTTTTTCCTCCGATGCGCTGGTCCCATGGACCAGATTCAATGTGTGCGTGTCAGTTAGTTCCCAGGCACCAACTGGGAGCGAAGAAATCGGTTGACTTACTGGGGACACAGCACATCCTGGGCGAATCTTTCTACTAATAAGTCTAATACTAAGTGTCTCTACAATCTTAGAATGTATACTGCATGCAACCCTCGTAGAAATCAAACATATATGCACAGGGAGCATTCGACAATAATGTCTGTTTATAGCACAAACCAAATTCAGTTAAATCTTATAGGCTGCTTAAAATTACGTGTAGTCACTCAAGAAGACTTGGCTTATCTTATATCTTCCAGAAAGGGCTTATTTTTTGGTAAAAAGATAGAAACCCAAGAGTTTTATGAGAAAAATGTGAATTTTGATTCAAAAAATACTTTACACGAGAGACAATTCAGCAATTAAATCTCAATTTTCAGGCAAATGGGTTCCCTAATGTTCTCTTTTGCTGACCCATAAAAACCGACAGATCCTAACCACAGTGAATGAAAAGAGGTGTAGTCTAGATCCCACATGCAAGACAAGAAAAGAAGCAATCTTATCTCTAATGATCAGTGGCACTTTTCTTTTTTAAGGCATACAACCAACCATAAATATAAATTATTACTTTCTCTTATTCATCACTCCCAACATCACAAAGAACACTGGAGATTCATTATATTCCATCTCTACTTTCAGGCACTGGAGAAACGAAGGCTTTGAGCAATGCCTATCACATCTGGAAAGGTGGAGCAGGAAGTATTCTTCCCAAACTGGAAATCAAAAAGCCATCTGAAGTTTTAAAACTTCATATCACAGCTGTAAAAATGTTAAGTAAGATGCTTAGGAATTTACTATATGGGATGTGACTAGTACCTGATTTAGAAGTCACTCGCATACACCTCTGCGACAATACTAATGATCCCAGTCCTGAAAAAGCATGCAGTTATATGGTTTCGGCCTCAAACTGAATAATTCCTTTAGTTAATGAGAACCCCATACTGTTACCTTGGGGAATTGTAAAAGTCAACACTAAACGATCCATTTTATCTGTAATTCTGAAAGTACCAGTCAGGATTAAACTGTAATCATGACTTGTTATTAGATCAGTATGTTTCTGACTAATGCTTGGCTGCAGGAGGATTTATCACAGGTTCAGCTACATCTAATGCTTCCCCACTTGGATTGCTCCCTGCAGAGCTAATCGGATCTCAATGGAAGTTTACGGGAAATTCAGCTACTAAAGTGACAGATGTACAAGTCTCATCTGTCCCTTCTTTCTGACCTGCATTTTCTCCTTTTGCTCTTTTGCTTAAAGAATCCTTTTTTCAGGTTCACTTCCACACTGGTTTTGGTTTGTATTAATTTTCTTTTCTTTCCTCCTCTCCTCTCTCTTTTTTTTTTTCTTCTTTTTGTCTTTCATTTTTTCATTTTCTCAGCTAGCTACCTCATTGTAGCACTAAGTTGAGGCAAATCATACACCATACGCCAGAAGAATATTCCCTCCTTTTTTCAGGTGTCCACATAATTCCCCAATGAGATATCCTTTATAATGACTCAAAGCAAAGAAACTGAGATGCGTTGGGAGAGAGCCATCCTGGCAGGACCAATGATGATATGCACAAAGTCCCACAAAGGCTCAGAACAGGAACCCTGAGCTGCTGGTTTCTAAATCTACGGACAGTACAAGCAACTGTCAGAAAATATCTGTGAAAGACAAGGCAGGATATAGCCTTGAAAAATAAGTATCCTTATTGTGCCAATATGGTCACCCTTGTGTTTTTTGGATGACTACAGATGACTAAATGAACAAGCAGGCAGCTGGGACAATTTCCTCTGATACTGCAATCTGTATGATCCTGAATTTTTATAGACTCTGCACATTCAAGGAGGTCTGAAAAATACAGGCATTCAGCTATGAAAGCCTCAGTATTCAAAATATATTTGAAATACATGGCTACACTTCTGCCTGCTGTAAATCAGCACCTCTCTGTTGTTTGAAGTTAAGCTATATTTCATCTAGCTGGGGATGAAAATGGATCAGTTTACAGACTGTCCCAACACACTGCCTAGCAAGGGTGCTAGTATTATAGCAATCTAGATCTGAAAGGCTGAAATATTAGGACCCAGAGTCACTATCGGGGCTAATATTAAAGTATACTACTTCCTGATTCCCAGCAGTACAATGAAGTTACAAGCAGATACCTTAGCATAGAAGAATTTATCCTGCTTCTACTGAGATTAACTTGCTACTGATGCTGTACGTGGAAATACTCACACACACACCCCCCCCATGAGTCCTTAAATATCAGGGATTATGTTTTATCAACTAGTTTAAATTTCAGCAATTTTAATTCAGTAGAAAAAAAGCAGAACAAAAGGAGCAGGCTGCCTAAACTAAATCAGAGCACTAGCATTTAAAAGATCGTAGAAAATGCATTTTTTTGGTTTTGCTTTTTTATAAAGCTGGAATATGGGAGAGACTCGAAGAGTTGAGAGTTGGAGCATATAGGTTGAGATGAGGTACTTTTCTAGCAATGAAGTGATAAAAACTCTACCTCAGGAAAAAAAAAAAAAGCAAGCAAATGGAGTAAGCCAACTAAGGTAGAAAATAACGAAGAACATTTCTTAAGAAACTGTAATTTAGCAAGACATGCAAAAATAGGGAGCTAAGCCAAGACCAAGCATATCCAATACAACTGTTAGGAGTCTAAAAGGTCTAGTATCAAGAAGAATCCTTAAACAAAGATACTAATGGTAAAAGTACACCAGGAATTTAGTGGAAGGGTTATAACAAAAAGGGGTATAATGTCAGGAAAAAAAAACTAAGTCCAATTGAAAGTACAGATCATACTGACAGAGGAGAAAGACAAACAAAAGTTAAAGAATAGTTTTTGTCAAGCAATGTAAATAAGCAAATATATTAAAATACAGTACACATGTGAAGGTTGCCAATCAGTGCCCAAATCAGAAATTTTGTGGTACTAAAATACCTAATCAGAACGGGGCCCTAACAAGAAAACGCAAAGGAACATTAGAGAGGGTATAAAAGCAGTAAATACATCTCCAGGTAAACTACAGAAACGTCACTTCAGATATTAATGTGTACCATATGATTTTTTACACATCATAAAGAATTCTTCTTCAACATTTGTTCTATGACTTTTTTTTTTAAATGACTGCACTAGCCAGAGAACCCATAGGAAGAAGAACAATCCCTGTTGAATAGTGTACAGCCAGTTCAGCATACACAAAACCTTAGAATCATAGAATCTTCATGGTTGGAAGGGACCTTTGAGACCATCGAGTCCAACCATACACACAAACCCCCCCCCCCTAAAATCCCTGTCACTAGAGCATGCCCTGAAGTGCCAAATCTACACGTTTCTTAAATACCTCTAGGGATGGTGACTCAACCCCCTCCCTGGGCAGGCTGTTCCAGTGCCTGACCACTCTTTCAGTAAAGTCATTCTGCCTAATATCTAATCTAAACCTCCCCTGCCGCAGCTTCAGACCATTTCCTCTGGTCCTGTCATTATTCCCCTGGGAGAAGAGGCCAACCCCCACCTCTCTGCAACCTCCTTTCAGGTAGCTGTAGAGGGCAATGAGGTCTCCCCTCAGCCTCCTCTTCTCCAGACTAAACATGCCCGGTTCCCTCAGCCTCTCCTCATATGGCTTGGTCTCCAGACCCCTCACCAGCTTGGTAGTTACATCTTGTAGGATGTAACTTACAAAAGTCCTTCTGCAATGACGACTACGAAATATTTAATTTTTTATTTATTTTTTTTGTAGGAGAGAGAAAAAAGGCTAGCTTTAAAACTAAGGACTAGTTTTAAAAAGGAGAGCTATGTAAAAATTAGATAGTTACAATAAAAATAAAATAAACAGCTTAACGGATAAAATACAGCAGCATGGAGTTAGCTATGGGGTTTCGTCTGCTTATGGCGATATATATCTCATTTCAAAAATGAGTAAAACAAGACCAAAAATGAGATAAACCACTTAACCTATAAAATTAAATAGCATTTCATTCATTAAAGATAAGTAATGCTAAAATGAAAGAAGAAAAGATTGATTAATTTAAAATGGAACCAGATATGGCAGACTGAAAAAGCTGTTGAGCAGCAAAGCACAAACCATAAACAGCCACATCCCCTTTACTTTATACTCACCTTCTCTCACATCACTTCAGAAAAAGGAAGTCTCCCCCATGGGGCTATTTGAAGACCAAAACATAAAAAGAGCACTCAAAAATAATGCAAAAGCAGAAAAGCTAAATCAATTTATTGCACTAGTGTTCACTAAAGGCACCAATGAGATTCTTCTATCACAGAATTCAAAAATACTTTAGTAAAAGAGCCGTCTTGAACAGGAACTATCAGTAGAAGTGGTTTAAGACCAAATCAACAAAATGAACAATTAAAAAAATCCCCTGGACTGCTCCGTAGTCTTCATCTTACGAACCCAAACATGAAACTTCCAAGCAACAACCTGTAGAATGTAAGTCATCGCTTAAATGATCTTCAATTTCAGAGGAACAGAAGGTAACAAGCAAATATGTATTTATTAGACATGTGGATAGACATGATATAATGGAAAAGAGCAAACAAAGCTTTTGTAGAAAAAAAGTTGTTTCCTACAAATCTCTTGAAGTTTGAAGGAGTCAGTAGTCATACTAATAAGGTGAGTAGATTTCAATAGAATACTTTGAATGCCAAATATTTTTTGAGAAGACAATGGATTAAGCAGACAATGGATAAGAGAGAAGGATTTTTCATACGTACATAACAACCATGAGGGTCAAAATCAATCAAAAAATAAAATGAATAAATGGTTTTCACAAAACAAGAAGATCGTCAAGAAACCAGGGTCTTGGGAGGCATCTCTTGAAAAAACTTCAAAGGGAGTGAAAGTTACAGTGGTGAAGTTTACTAATGATAGAGAATTACTGCAGATAATAAAATTTAAAAGCTGATTGTGAAGAGTCACGGAAGGGTCTCATGATACTTGAACGGCTAATAATAAACTGAAGTTGCTCATCAGTAAATTTGGATTACTAAATATGGGAAAAAATTATCGGAGGCTAACTCCATATATAGAATGACTGGCTCAAATTAATTATTTCTTGTGGAAAAGAGTTCTGGAAGACATTCTGCATGAATCTCTAGATAGGCAGTCTGAATGTTCAGAAGAAATTGCAATGATGATATCATTTTTTAGGAAAGGAACAGAGAACAATACAGAATACGCCGTTAATGCTACCTTATAGGTACTTGTGTTTTTCTAGTTGTAATATATTCCTTGAAACATTACCATAAAATGACAACACAAATGATCAAAAGTATGGAATGGCTTTTCTGATGAACAATTAAATTGATTTTTCAAAGTGCTGAGGAGATCTATATAATCATGAATGATCTGGAAAAGCTGACTGAGGTATGCTTATTTGCCTTCTCTCACAGTACGTAATTGAGTAGTACCTGACTATCAGGCAGCACACTTAAAAGAAACTAAAAAATGTTTTCTTCCACACAAAACACAAACGAATTGGGGCACTGCCATGAGCTATCATGAAAACCAGAAAATATAACTGTGCTCAAAACCCCCCCCCCAAAATCCAATGAGACAAATTCCTGAAAGTCCCAATTAAATATCATAGTCCAGATGACATTTCTAGCTCAGGAATTTCTTGAACTGCTGGTTGCTGGAAGTTGAGAAGCCGTACAAGGCACAATCACTATAAATTTGTTCTGATTTTGATACACTTTCCCTAAGCATCTGCTGGTGACCACCCCTCAGAGGTGACTGGGGAGTTAGTCCGTCCTTTGCTCTGACCGACTAAAGTATTTCTCACGTGCATCAACATCTTTATAGCAACCCGCAGATCTGAAAAGGTACAAAGCCCTGAGGATCAGGAATGATGCTAGAGAGCATGATTAGAAAGCTCTCGTGCAGGAAAGAAAGAATACAAACTCTCATGAACCAAAGACATCAGGCAGGTTTTGCTTCCCAGCAAAATCAGTTGGCACCTGCGTGTCAAATATATACAGCTGTCTACGTGTGACCGGCAGTCCATCTGCTGCACACGCCATATGTTAGTTGCTTTATTTAGGGCCCTAGGGAGAGAGAGGGAGATATCCTGAAAGACAAATTAATTCTAATTGCTATGAACCTCAAAAACTATTAGAAAAACTAAACTTGCCAAGAAATGTATTTATTAAAATGATGCGCATACTAAGAAGCAGAAATTTGCACAAGAATCGTATCAGTTATGCAGTGGTATGGAAACAGTGGCTGTAAAATTTCACTTCTGTCAATACAAACAGAACTTCTGAGTTGCTGCCAATTGCTTGACCCATACAGCTAACCTTTCTACTGCGTCTTTTGCTTTTGTCTTAGGCTTCATCCATGTTTCTCCTATTCCATTTTGCCAGGGCTTATATCTTACAGCTGCTTCAGCAAATTCTTCCAAAAAGTCATTTCCAGTCCACTCTTCCTGAAGAGAGAGACTTCAAGTTTTTCCTGGTTAGCCCCAAGTATGGTGCTATTCAAGCATGTGAGTTTTTAAATTTAACTTTTTTTCTGATATTGCTTTCCCTAATTGAATTCCTATTCTTCGAAAAAGATTGCACCTTCCTCACTATTTGCAAGCTGTGTAGCATATTTTTGAGATTATCAAAAGAACAAATGAATATTCTTCATGAACCATTTCTGCTTTTTTCTTTGAGTCCAAAGCCGTATACAAATCTGAGAATTTAAAAATCATCCAAAGCTGATATTATTTTTACAGTACGTATCTGTATTTGCAGATGAATTCAAAGCCACCTTTAATCTATCTTTTGGGGTTTTTAGCTACCTGCCTTGAAATTAGCATTCTCGAAGCATTCTTTTGTCAACAGTTTTTAGGAGCTATTCCAGTAGAAATAAATCCTTAAAATTTCAGAACAACCTAGCGTTTTCTTTCCATTTCCTTCCATATCCCTCATCTAGCGATCAAGAAGTGAACGGACATGGTAACTCTGCAGCACAACCACCCCCTCCCCACATGGGAAATTATGAAGCAGTTAATTCTGTTTCAGTTCTATCATCGTTTTGGAAAAGGGCAGAGCAGAAGAAATGTCATACATCCTATAATCTTGGGGTTGTAGGTTACATACCTTGCAGGAGTCAGTTTTAAGCACTAAAATAAAAGGGCCTGATCCCGAGCTCAGATAAGTCAACATGGTTTTCTTAAAGCCCTATCAGCTTCAGCTAGAAGGGTATTGCCCCCAAACTGGTCATATATAGGATATTGCCATCACTCTAAAGAGCCCAAATATTTGCTGATGTAAATAAATTGAATCCTACTAATTCCTCACTTTAAAAAACGCAGTAAAATGATTAACATAAGATGCATTAGAAAATAATTCAAGAGGTTGCTATCTCTTTTGCATGAAAATACTTGTTTTAAGTCAGTTATGAATAGCATAAAGGTAAATGTTCAAAGGTCAAAATTATTTTAAAATTAGCACAAAATATGACATTAGTTACCTGCACAGCTTTCATTACTAAAGTTGTTCCTTACTTATATGAAATCAGATCCGTGCTTGCACTTTCTAGATGCTTGGTACCACCCAAACGGTGCAGAGCAGTGGAACATAGACCCATCTCACCAGATGGGAAGGTGCTCCATTTTAAGCTGGCATACCAACTCCTCCTAGATCTAAAGCCTTCAGCTCGATGATAAGGGCAAATCAGCAGCAGAGCAAATAAAGATTCTGTGAGTTCTCAACAGGTTGGGGCTTGAAATGACTTAGCATAAATTAGAGAAGCCCCAAAGCCACTGAGTCCAGTAACTCAACACGTCTCCGGCCACAAGCACCTTGCGACACAGATCAAGACCTGGATTCGCTCCTTGACAATGGTATCTCTAGATCTAGAACAGTATTTTATGAAGAAACTTAATGACCGTTGTCTTTTTAATGACTTTATTGTAGCAAGACAAGCGTCCAAATCTGGAAACCTGTAGAGCACTAGCAGCGACTGAAATCCCTGCTGACAGCCTCAACAGAAAAGCCGTGATTAGCTCAGGTCCCCCAGGACAGATTAAGGTGTATTAGCAGAACAACATGAGGGAAACTACCACTGCTGCTGATGACTTTACTGATTTCATGGACAGAGAATCTCAGCCTCCAGATCTTTCAGCTTCAGCATTTTTAATCAATGGTAAACAGTTTCAGTTCCAAAACAACCGTGGTTTTAGAATGGAAGAAATGAATAGGGAATTTTTTGGCTATTTTAAATGGGCATTTCCACATTCCCCCCTTTCTCTTCATAGAATTGCCAGCACGTGGGCATTTATGCAATTAACAAGCAGAAGCATATCACGGCACAGAATTAATATTAAAAAAAATTACACAAATGCAGACATATTAGACAAATTGACATGTAGTAGTTTCACCAGTTCTGCTATTTTAAAAGAAAATGAATGGAAAAATCCCTGAAAAGGCTATTCTCTCTTCAGCATATTAGATTTGCATACGTAGTGATCCATTGCAGAGTTGAACCATCAAACCCTAGGAGGCTAATTTATCCAAATAGAAGGTTATAATCAACCATATCAAAAGCTCAGATCCTTAGAGACTGCAGGAGTTATAAAAAAGGTATTCATACAAATTTTTCTCTTATGTATCCTTACAATAAAAAAAAAAAAACCCAAAAACCAAACCAAAATAAATTGAACACAGTTAAAGGACAAGGTAAAAAATGCTCAGCAAAACAAGTGTGATGTGCTTCCCTTCTACAGCTGGATTCTTCCAGAAGCAAACTATTCCGAGTCCTTTGTTTAAGACGTTATTTTTGATTATATGAGACACCGGTGTTATCCAAAAGTTAATAGCAGGAATAAGTCTGTGTGACAAAACAAATACAGCTTGAATCCTGTAGTGGTTAATACCAGAAACAGTTTGCAATACAGTGCATGCCTGACATACACAAATCACAAAATGGTATAAAAATGTGTTAGTGTGCTCTTCTTTTAATAGAACAAAACCTCTATTATCTGGCACCGTCTCTACATCTCCAGATTGGATTTTAGTAAATAAATGGAAGCTTGGGAAGAGCTGTAAAAAACCTCCAAAACCAAAAAACCAAACCAACATCCCCTCAACACAACAACCCGCAGCCTGGTTTAAATAGAACCCTAAGCATCTGACAGGTACCTGAAATCAGAATGTTAAACCGGAATGTTTCTGTAAACAGCAGCTCTAAGCCCCATCAGCATCTGCGGACACTGGCAGACAGAGTTAATGCGGTTTTTTGTCCCTACCTTATGTCCCCTCCAAAAGGGCACTCTCCTTTCTTTGTCTTCTGTGCCACGAGGACATAATTTCTAACTCCTATAAACTGAAACTTCTGAGTGGTGATGAGTTTAACGGGAATTTTCTTCTTTTTGCTCTTAGGAGGTAGGTTGTTTGTAATAGCTTCCATTTCTTCATACAGTGGACTATAACCAGCAATTTCCTTAAGCAACACTAACTCTGTCTCAGGCGAGATCATTATTTTAAAGGTTATATTAAAATTTATTATCATATCAGTTTGTTAATTGATTATATGTTCTGCCAAAAAAACCCCACACAAGCCAAAAGCAAGCAACCAACCAACCAAAAACCAGCCAAACAAAAAAAACCCAACCAAAACAAAACCACAAAACCCCACAACAACTCCTGATTTTCATGGCTTGTCTTTCAGTGCATTGTGAAATCTTGCTTTGGAAGCCCAATAACAGTTATAGAGCAGTTGCTCGTCACACAGGTCAGCGTGCATATATTTATAGATGTAACGGGCACATGGTGTTTTCAAGTATTTCTTCCTCTCTAAAAGCCAGTTCTTCCAACAGATTTAAATTGCACCATTTCCTCAACAAAGATTCAAGGACTTCAGTTTACCTTCTACTGAAAACGGTCTCACGCCAGCCTGCAAATGCAATTTCAGACAAATTTTAGAGAACAAACAGGGACAAGTTCTCGTTTGTGGGGAAAAGGAGGAAACGGTAAAAAGTGGAAGGCTGATTTGTGAGCTGTTTGAAGTGCCTTAGAGGGTTACAGTGTTTCAGAAGTTATCAGCAAAGATATATTAGTGAACAGAGAGCAGCTGACCTATTGAAAGATGCATGGCAGTTACTTTTATGACATAGCTTTTGTTTTATTATAGAACTCAACTCTCATAAGGATTCAGTATTCTCCCTTGTAAATATTTCAGTTCATAGACAGTAGATGGCCCATATTTGCGAGCAGAGCAATCGTCCCAGAAGACTGTCATGATAAAGCTATGGAACTTAGAAAAACTAAAAGCAATTAAAGGCAAGACATTATGAGACATTTAAACAGGCTAAAGGTGGAGAAAAGGATGAACACAGACTGCTAGAGAGAGAAAACAAGCACATCTCCACGAGTCTTGCGAAGGTTTGAGCTGGAAAAAAAAACAAAACCAAAAAAACCCAACCCCTACAAAAAGAGGGCTGTTAAGCTCTTAATTTTGCATGAAGATCTATTATATCTTTCATTCACATTAAGTCATGTTTGCCACAAATCTGCCTCTGGAAATAAACGATCAGAATATGCTACAGTGCAGAATTATAGTGTTCATTCTCAAATAACATCCTGCGATACAACACTAATTTTTAGCCATATGGAGTGACTAATAAGGTCATATATATTTTGTATTGTATATTACTGTGTGCATTGACAGTGTAGTGGGCCATTCATAGCTATCTTATACATTAAAAGTATTAGGATTTACAGGTCACTTACAGAGCTTTTATGAAAGCAGCGTCCCTTTTCTGTTGGAAAAAAAAAATCAATTTTGGATTTGTCATCTAGTGTTTCTCATTAGCTTATGATCATGCTGTGATAGAAGTACAAGAGTTATTAAAGAAAAAAAGAAGAAATATCCATCCTCTCGCTTATTGTGCATTATATGTGTTCTGTGGTGCCCAAAGGTGCCAGTCAAGATTGAAACCTAATTGTGCTTGGAGCTGCAAAAACATGAAACGAGACAGCATTACTGACAATAACCTCAATAGAAGATTACGTCTGGGTCTGCTTTGGGGTAGTTGGCAGAACTGAATCTTGAGGAGATTAAATGAATGTCAGAGACTGGTGCAATAAGACAGCAAAGCACTTCCAGGTATAAGGCACACATGGCAAAGGAATAAGGGACGAAAAAGATTCAAGCTGAGAACTGATCAAGCTGCTCACGCACTTCACACTGAGGGATAAGGAATGTGAACCTGGCAATAAGTTTACTATCAACTAGGACTTACCTGAAAGAAGCCAGTGAAGCAATTTGGAAGCAGATGTATCAATATAGATAAAGAAAATTATTTTAGGAGCTGAGTGACATGTACTTCAAGAGGATTACAAAGAAATAATAGACAGGGCAAAATATAACCTACCCTGATTAAACAACAGCTTTCTTCTAACAAGCGAGCCCACTCTCAATCTGGCTTTTTATGCGTGACTACTATCCAGATATGCAGACAAGGTCTTCTGCTCTGTTATAACTCAGCACCTAGTAATTGGCCACAGAATTTAGAGAGCAGTTGGTTAAAAACCTTAGTCTGGTTCTTCAGAATAGAGAATGTCATTGGCAGCATCATTCTTAAGCATTGTACTTGGCTGGTATCTTTAATTAACAGAGTTAAGTACCTTACAACTTTAGCCCAGGACAAAATTAGTAAAGAGAATTTAACAGTCTGTTATGTAAGATTCTTGAATAATGGAGGGGCAATTAGAGCAATTAAAATCCATTGAAACTTTACTGTCAAGAACATACAGATATTATACTTATGAACACGGATGTGATCATTTGAACCATAGGGACAAAAAACCTCTACCAAAACTCTGTTTAATTGACATTTATTGATTAGTCTTATAAACTTTTAAATACTTCCTGTGAAATTTGCACACCATTTGTTTTTACTGAAATTGTTTAGATGAACACAATAATCAGAAAAGATTTATTTTTTTTTTAGAAGATTATCTTCCTTTGTATTTTATTGTTACTCAGTTCCAAAAGAATCACAGCCAGCTATATCTTTCATATGTCTGGATATGGAGCCAAAAATAGGCAGGAAGGAAAGGAGTTTATATGTGAGTTGACACTTGTAAGGAAGGATCAGTGTTGGACTATGTTGACCTTCAGCTTCATTATGAAATCTTATTCAACTCCTATCTGCCTTCCTGTAATACTATAAATCCCCAAGTTTTCCCCTAAGGCATTTGCTCTCTTCAAGGCTGTAAAACTCTACTTAATTTTTTAGACAAGAGGTCAAGTGTTGAAACAGCTTCTTCCATCGTCCATCCTTTTCTGAAGCACGCTTGCATTGTACATCTCACACACAGGAACGGTACAGAACGATCCCAGTTTCCTGCGCCCATCCTCCAACCCTACCTAGTCTCTGAAGGGGAAAATGGCAAATTGCAGATCGCTCCTCCTGCTTTGCCTGGGCTGGCCTTGCTTGGCCATCACAGCATGGCTGGCTTTGGGCCAAAGACAGAATCTGCATAGGGAAACTGCTGCATTACCTGGCATGGAAACCCTGAGGGCGACCTCAGCTTTGACCCTAAACATTACCATAGACTTGCCTGGTGTTCCAAATGGTAAATCAATTTGTTTTACTTGATTTTCTGCTGTGTGTGTGAGCATTTGTTGACGTTTGTAGAAGTGTAAAGGGAGTGCAGTACAGAGTTCGCAGACCTTGTTTCAGAGCCCCATTTTCCAAATAGGCAAGAAGCAGCTGATGTTCTAAGTGAGCCTTCTGGCATCAAAGCTCATCCGACTGTCAACCACCGAACTTCTCTGAAAGGACACAACTGGCCTTTGCAAAAGGTTTAGAAGGCCAAAAAGCCAGCAGTAAAGGTGTTTAACAGACAGAGAGCAGTGGAGTTGGCTTGCAGGTAGGGGCAGTTTCCTTTTGCCTTTTACCTTAACTGTGGGGAGGGAAAAAAGTTCAACAGGGAAGAAAAGCACGGGAGCTAATAAAAGTACAGCTTTCTCCGTAGAAACTGAGGACAGGAGGGATCTCAAGGTCTTGTTTAGCAAAAAAAGGCACATGGTTCTGTCGTATAATATATCCAGAAAAAAAAAAGCAATCTCAATATGCATCGGAAGAGGGATAGTGAGCAACAACAATCACTGCTCTAATAGTTAATGATATTAACTGCTCAGATTGTGGAAGATTAACACTTGTGCCTTCGCAGTGAAACAATTGCTCGGTGAACTAGATTACATTGTAAGTTTCATTTTTATTTGCTTGTGGCTAGTAACTTCGAACAAGGACATATGCGTATGAAGCCTGAAGTCAAATGTTTAGAGCATGACAGATTTTTAAAAGGGAGCAAAACTGAGGACCTTAAATTTGAAATTCCCCGATGTTTCTTTAAATAGTCTAGCCTTAAAATACAACTATGCAAAGCTACAAATGCATAAAATTAATTGAAAGCACTGGTGTTCAGCAAACAGAGAATTCGGCTTAGTCATGCTTACTAGGAACATAAATCTGTAAGACATAGTCAAAGACAACAATTAATTTGATCAAAACCATAATGATAAATTAAGTATCGTGTTGCTTATTTTTAATATAAAGAGAACAAATTTTGAAAAATGCCTCAACTTACTTCGGATTTGCTTCTTAAGCATAAAGCTCTACAAGTAACAGTCTAGCAGTCTCAGCACCTCAGCTCCAGAGAGGAAAAAAATAAGTTCTTTTCTGCACTAAGTGCTTTATGTATAATTATCTCATAAAGGAAAGGATAAGTTCCACAAGTGTGGATCTCCCTTAAATTGTATGTTAATAAGGAACTGCTAGTGTAAAACAGCAGTGATGTATTGCATAGCATAGAATTACTCAGAAAAGGTGAGTCTGTGGATTGAGGTACACAGCACAGACACAGACACATTAAGAAGAGCTGTGGCAGTAATTCCACTAGTTTCAGCTGAGGTGAGTCTACTTAATTTCAGTGATACCTTTGAGAACAATGGAAAAGATTAGATGTCTGGACTTTTCTGTTAGTCTTAAACAAGGGGGAAGAGGTAGAAAACCCAAGAGACCGGTCATGATGAAGGAAATTTAAAGCAAAAAGTTTTACGAGGAAGACTAAACTACCAGAGTTACTTGAGCATTTCTCTCTCAACTTGTTAACCTAGCCGAAGTGAAGGAGTAGATAGAGACCACACATTTCTCAAATAAACTTGTGCTTCTATTTCTGCCGTGTATTCCTTAAAACGATCTCTGTGTCTGAGATACAGATAAAATACTAAAACTTGATCAAAGACTTACCAATTAACGATCACAGTTACAAATCAAACAAATACCATTTTGAGTCACTCGGTTACCGACACTGAAAATCTGAGAAAAGCATTTATTTTGATAGTAATACCCAAAGTCCGTTATTCAAGAGAAGAAAAATCCTGCCCCTCAAACCTCTATACAGACACCGGAGCTCAAAACTGGAGCATCAATTGTTACTAAGTGCTACTATGTCCTGATATAAACTCTACAACCTTGGAAGATGTAATTTACCTAGCATATCACTGCAGCGCTGTGTGGATTAGTTAAATGTCAGCAAAGTGCTCTTTGCTGTACCTGTATTAATAAAAGATAGCCAACAGTTTAAAAAGAGAAAGTAGCGCTTAAACATGCATATAATTATTAATGATATAAGACTATTATTAATTATCTAAAGGTTCAAATTAGGTAGTCTACATGCTTCAGCACTGGAAACACAGGCAAAAATGAACCCTATCATTTCACTCACTGAGATGCTACGCGAGTTTTAGTAGCATTAGAAATAGTCTGGCAATTTGCAAAGTGCTTCTTCCAAATGGATAAAACTATTTTCACAGCAATTGCCATCAAAATCTGCTTGTACAGGTAATTTTCTTAAAAGTATTAGTATTTTATTTGGACATACTGTAAAAAAGAGAACCCAAAGGAAGCTATCAGCAGCATAGAGCAACAAAGCAAAATAAAACATATCTGAAGCGTCCAAGAAAAGAAACAGAAACTAGAATACATCATGAAATATTTACCTAAAGAAGCCACAAAACTATCATCATCTGACATTTACTCAGGGTTAATACTGTACGATATTACCATTCAAAGAAAGAAGGAGACTGGTGGATAAATCCTGCTTATGTGAATAGCCCCACTTAGATCAGTCAGTGCTCTGTTCGGTACGATGAGTAGCTTTTGTCATAAGTACATTAACACCCTTAAAGGAGACGTATGAGAAATTTTGCTGTACTAAATTATTCCAATGAAATACAGAGTCTTTCCATGGTGTTCCCACAGATCATTTACCCTCCACGTGTTACTGCTTACTTACCTTTCCCCTCTACTCCCTATGCTTTTCAGTTACTTTATGTTACACTAATTGGTGTTCCATTCATCATTCACCTACTCCTTATTGTCTCCTCACTACTAACATCAATTTTGTATCTTGTGTCCCACTAAAGGGTCAAAAAGAAGTCAGGGAGCCTTACAAATACATGGAATTAATATTCCCATTATCCTGTCTCAAACGGAGAAGAAATAACATATACCATTACAAAGTTATTTTGGCACAATGAGTTATCCAGGATGTCCAATTCCAACGCCAGGAGCAGACTGCGTACTTCAGAAACCACACGGTAAAATTAAGAACAGTAAGAAGTTGTTCAGAAATGGAAATTCAGATGGTTGGAAGGCAGAGGACAACTCCTGACACTACCCAGACCCAAGTGACTCCAGAAGATCCCTCCTTTTTTCTGATCTTGACCAAGACACACAGTGAGAAGAGTTTTTAAAAGAAACCTTAGAGTGAACCATACTTGTCCACCTCCAACTGATGTCAACAGAAAGACCCCGCAAAGCTGACCTGCTACATGCTCGGAGATGCCTCTGTGCTAGGAGGAATCTTGGGCTGGCCCCAAAATTCACAGGCACAAGGGTAACACAGGAAATATTGCCCACATCTGCCCACTGCTTAGGAAGCTACGGGTCAAAGAGAGGGGAATTTCCTGGTTTATATGAAATGCATTCATTGTTAAGGAGGTCATTATATTCCTGCAAGCAGGTTCAGTTTCAGTTAAAGGCATATAAGGCATATAATATATTCCTGCTGCCTGATCCCCCTTTTTCCACCAAGATCCCCTGCTAAAGCCTACTCTCCAGCCTCACAGGTGTTCAAATCCATCTCACAAGTGTGAGGAGGAATAAAGAAAACTAGCGCGGCTGCTTTCATAGTACTAGTTTTACCATTATCAGTGATTATGGAGTCATTCATCTTATAAGCATGACTATCTGCAAATAACCTGCAATTTGTGAACGGGTTGCACGAATGCACTTGCTTTTATTTATATCCTTACTATCAGGGTTTACATTTTTCTGGACTCATCAGTTTGACTTCATTCTAACTGCTTCAGTCACAAGGTACCAGTGGTCTCTTTTCTATGAGCTCTACCAACCTCCTAGATCCTTGGGGCATGAATAAAATTCACTCTGAACATAAATTAAGGAAGTCATTGGCAGTAAAACATCCAGAATTCAACTGTTAGCCACTCTCTTCTGTCCTTTCAAGGGAAACTTGCGCTGCTTTTGCAAGGAGAAGGGTTAGTGGCAGTCTGTGGCTATCAATCACCCTCTGCTTAGTTCAGCATTTCATCAAAGTTCTCCGATTTTTCTGTAATCCTGGAAGGCAATGCTTGTAAATTTTTCATGGAGCAGAAATCCTAGTCAGTCTATCAAAGTAGCTGGTAGGTCCATTTCTGCAAACCATTAGACCCTTCTCCCCTCTAATAATCTGTTCTGTCCTCAGGCTCCTAAAAATTTCCTCTATATATATCACTGGCATAGCAAGCCTTGCCTGAAACATCACAACTTTCCACCTTTCTGAAACTTTTGATAACTTTCTGTCTTCTGTAGAACATGCAGCCTGAAAACAAAGACAGATCTTGTTCTTCAAAACAGAGAAGAAAAAACCTGAGCAAGCTCACCTGCTCACAGTGAACCACCCCAGTGTGAACTTGTCCCCGTTCCACAACAGTCAGTGTAAGCACAAGTTCATCCAGCTTTTTTTCCCAGTCCGCAAATGGCATAAGATATTGGATAATGCCCGCCCACTTATACTCCCTGCACGCTCACAGAATATATGATATAACAGGGAGAAAGACATTACGGCAGGTAACACTGGCAACAAATGTCATGCTTAATGAAGGTTTTGTTTTTCTTCCGGCTTTTCAGCTGGGGTTTTTTGGCATTGACTTAATGTACTTAAGTGCACTTGTTTGGTACTGCTTTGTATTTGTACAGTGACACACTCTGAAAATTTAATGGCCAGTTGTTTTATCTTTGCTTTCCTGATGTTTCTCTCTCTCTAAATATATATTTATATATATTTCCTCTATATAATAAAATTCTGGGTGAAAATTTTTACTAGAACCAATGACAAGGAAAAATGTAGATAAATTGTAAAGATAAATTCCTTTACTCAATATAAACCAGAATTTCATCATGGACAATTTACTTACTAGAAATTGCAACTGTTCTCCCTTTTCAGCCTTTTTACTGCATATGAAAACTAAACGACAAGTAAAAGACAGGGGGACGACAAAGTATCTCATGCTTTCTTACAGGTGCTAATAAACCAGAGTGGTCCTTCCAAAAGCGAGAACAGTATTTCCGTTTGCTTAAAAAAAATCTGCATATTTTAGTGCATTACAGAACTGGTGTTTATATCCACAGGAAATTAAAATTTGTAAACTTGGTTGTTTACAGAATCCAACACTCGTACAAGTCTGAGATCAGAATATAACCCTACAACACACGCAAAAACCAAGTACCAAATAGTCATAAAAGACCTTTTTCAAACAGATCAAGTATTGTCCAAATATTGTAATTTCATACAATGTATGAACAGTAATTTCATACGATAGAATGATCCCCATTTCTGGCCAATTTATAAGCAGAAGAAAAAAGCAAAATTCATTAATGTTGCTATTCATTTTCATATTTGGCATCATGTACTGTTTAGCCTTTATTTCAAAAATAAAAATGGCGGTGCTTCATTGTAAGGAATTAAAACAGCTGTACTCAACAGAAGCTCGCACAGAGTTGCGTGACAGTGAGTTCTTCCGGACTCACTGACTTCACTTGCACTGCTATAAATTAAATAGACTTCAAAGCAGTCTAAAACAGACCTTCCTTTTCCCCTTTGTATTCCTGTAGAATAGTAGTTGGTACACCAGATACATTTGTCACTGGTACAGTAAGAACATAAGGACAAGCAAAAGCTATAAAAATCAAGTTAATAACTTTTTTCCTATGACAGGTCCATCAGATCTGGAATCCGTTTCATTCACATTTTAGTGATGATTAAACTTTTTATTCTATTGAATTTCTCATGTAATCTGTCAAGAATTTTCTGGACACTAATAACCTATCATCGCAAAGGTGCAGTAATTAAAGG
Organism: Stercorarius parasiticus; assembly: GCA_013396915.1. Lineage (NCBI taxonomy): Eukaryota > Metazoa > Chordata > Aves > Charadriiformes > Stercorariidae > Stercorarius > Stercorarius parasiticus. The sequence goes on along the minus strand of VWZL01002658.1, from coordinate 469,251 downwards.
CCTTGTTTTGACAGAATTGTTACAATCCTGGCACTCTGCAACAAAAGGGAGAAAAGCAATTTACTTGCAAACTAGAACCTAAATACCTTCACGCTGAGACTAGAAAATACGCTGCTACTTTATTTTGAGGTGTAATTTTACATATTTCTATAACGGCAACACACAACACAATTAATTTCTTTTCAGACAGTAGGAGAAGAAAAAAAATACCCAAGAATAGTCCTTTCCTGTCTGGACTAAAATGTTGCCAATTCAGAGTAAATAGATGCTGTTACACATTTAGTGATTTATTCATCAGCATTACACAGCAAGGACAGATTGCATTAATACAGACAAAACAAGCAAGCCTGCCAGCATTACTATTTTGCTGAAGAAATAGATAAGAAAAAAAGTCTTAAATTTTATTTACTTAATCTAGTTTTGGGGGAGAGTATATTACTATACAGCAAGGTTTTGAGAATTCTAATATGAAGTGAGTATATGAACTCCCTGCACAGGGTCTTGCAAGTTATTAAAGTAATATGGAGTAAATGCTTTTTCCATATGAGGAATTCTTGTAACTGCTAGACAGTGAACTTGGAAACAAATTCTAATTTCTGAGACTCTATTGTTCTATCTGTCTGGTAGTAATTTTCTGCATTTTATTTACACTTTAAGGATTTACCTCAGCTCAGCTATGAGAAGTGAACTGAAGAACATAATAAGATCTTATGTATTTCGAGCTACTGTCCAAGATTGTAGACTGGGTAGCAAAGGATTATCTGCAACTCGCTCACTAAGTTTGTTTTATTTCCAGTCGGTGTACAATCCAGCAGATATAATAAGGAACAAGGCTGAAGAATCACATCAAGATGCAATTGCATGAAAGATTAAGAGGCTATGAATGAAGATGCAGTGTTTATTAAGGACTTGGGATAATAAATAGAATTGTTCACAAACAAAAACAATCCATCAAAAGTGAGTTGAGATTGAAACTGCATTTCAGCGGAGCCCAGCTCTTCTGTGTAGTGCTGATATATTCAATCTTGATTATAGTTGGAACAGAAAGCCATAAACTATGCTAGGAGTGGGCTCAGCACCTTGTAAAACAGCACCTGTCATTTTTTTGGCACAAACTTATTACAGAATAGACTTGAGTTTGCAGGTTCACTCACAGACAGATTATATTTTGCCTTATTTGAAGATGATCAAAAACCTAGCTGCAAAACGAAACCCAGTGATGCAGTAACTGCCTGATACAAGCGTTGCCCAAGGATTTAGCCTGGCTACGTGACCCAGGGGCTGCATGGTGGGTGCAGGCACATCCTCTGTGTGCCTCTGGGATCAACGTTTTTACCAGGAGAGCAACTCTATTCCTCACACAGTGTTCCTGAGAATAATACTGGATTTTCATTATACGGTCCTCTCTCTTTCTGACATCCTTGGTACATGGCTGACAAGGGAGCCCCATTAAATCAATACTCTTTTAAAATAGCAAAAACACAGCAGTCTACAAAGAATATCAGTATGAAAGAACAAGAAACTCACAGTTAAACGTACGCATTTGCAAACAGCCTAATGTCTGCTTCCAAGAGACGGCCATACTTTGGTAATTAATGCATGTTAAGGAAGTTATATCTATCTCCAAGTCTAGTTCACACTGAAACGCTGTTTAAAAGGATTTTTCTGTTTTCAGTTATTTAAGGGTGGTTTGGTGTACTAGGCTATTTAAAAACTATAATCTCCTCACTCTAGAAGCCCAAGCAGCAGCTGACATCATTCCCTCATCACAGGCAATGCTCTGAGCCCATGGAAGCCGGTGATTCTCTGTGCATTGCGATGCACAGAGGATGAGGTTAAAACTGATTGCTTTCTCCTCTGTGAAGCACTTCTGTCCCTAGTGCCACTTGAGGTTCCAGGGAATGACGATGGGGGAAAGCGACCAGAGTCAAATGATCCGGCAAAGTCCTCTGTGTCCAGGGTTCTGGCTGCTTAAATAGGAAATCTGCAGATGGGGGACTTTTTGAGAAGGTGACTCAAACATTTATGTGTACCGTCTAGATACCATGTCCCAGCAACTCTGTTAAGTTCCTCCACATTAACAACGTTGTGTCTGCGAGGAGGGTAAAATTAATAAGCTCCAAGAGCTTACCAAATGAGTTCTAGAGGGATATGCTGGCATTGTGCAGACCCAGATCCTCCAGCCTGCTTTTCTTTTTTTTTTTTTCCCCTCAAACTTTATTCCCTCAAACTCCCAAGCAGAAACTCATCTGTCTGTCACGTTGTACTTGACAGTCCTTGACTTAACCACTTTCGTTGGCTTCTGTTGGGAAGCTAATACTGCTTCTCAGAGCAAAGATGGGGACTGTCAACAAAAGAACCAGAGCGCCATACAAACTGTAATGCTCCTGACAGTTTGGTGAACTTTTATTCTCCAAAGCGGAGAATCTGCGAAAGGATAAAACAGAAAGGAAGAAATTCTAAGTTGCAAGAATCCAGTGGCTAGTACAAATACAGAGTTTGTTACAAATATAACTTGGATTGGGAGAAACTGTCCTCTTAGGCCAGTAAAGCACCTGGCGGTATAAGGAAAATTTACAACTGCTTCTAGATAAAGTATTGGTTTTAACTTCTGGAAAAAAGTACAAGATTTTCAACATCTTTGGTATACTTCCTCAAAAGAGTACTAACTTGTCTTAAATTGATTTTTTTTTTCCCTTTGTTTCTGCTTATAAACCATCCATCAAGGTGATTTCTACTTATTAGTACATCTGCAGCCATCACAACAAGGAGACGTGTTGGTGAACAGGGAGGGACCACAGTAGAAATATTTAGTTAAGTCCTCCTGTAAAACAGTGTGTTTCACTTTCCCAACACACCTTCTGTATTTGCTTTTTTATTTTCTTGTAATAAAATTATTTAATTGTATTTGTTAGTGGGAAGTTATGCTCTATTGTTATGATACCTCGTGTATTTCTTGCACTTTAATGCCAGCGAAGAGAATTATTGATAGCAATGCTCATCAAGGATTTGGCAGGTATGGAAATGCTGAGCCAACTAATCTTACTTTAGTCTGACAGCACATTATGCCTCTCTATGGTTTCATTATCAGTAATAAATTGCGGGGACTGTGTAAATAGCATTTGTCAACAGGGTTTGGGGTCCTTGGTAAATCTGAAGGATTTGAGCTGTGCAATTTCATGTTAGTCATTTTTGCTAGTGTGGTATTTGTAAATCTTTGTGAAAGCTTGGGGAAAAGTCCCATAGTAAGCAAGCTGTATTTTATTTACTTATTTTCAGCAGTATTGTGCTTGAGAAAAGCATAATTCTTCTGACAGGGCACAAAAGTAGCATTATAAATAAAAAACAGTCAAAGTAGCCCTTCTACTCTACATGATACTTGTAAGGTCTTGCCTGAAGTCCTGGGTCAAGACTGGGACATCTCACTTTAAAAGATGTGGGAATCTATTTAAGAAAATCCATGAAAGAGCACCAAAAATAATCAAAATTCTAGAAGAGATGGAACATATGCAAGGAAAAACAGGAAAAACCCTCAGTCTAGTCTAGACTATAGATGATTGAGGAGACAGCACCAAGTATTAAAAGGTTGCCACAAAGAGGAAGGGGATAAACTGTTTACTGTATTCATCTGGACAAGGCCAAAAATTGATGGACACAAATTGACGCAGACACTTGGAATACACGCTAAAATAAAGTCTTCCTAACCGTGACCATAGGTAAAAGTTTAACTATTTCACTGAGAAGGGAGGTGGATTCCACCACCAGAAGTGTTGAAAAAAACATACTAGAGAAACACAGTGCAATGAATAGTTTATGTACCACTGAGGTAGGACTAGGTCTCCGATTATGATACAGTAATAGGATTTAAAATGAGATTAGTCAGTGAAGGTGGTCTTGGGACATCGGCTATGCAACTCTGCTTCCGTGAACAGGAGAAAGACGACTAATACAGAAATAAGAAAAGATTAGAGGACAAAGCACAAAGGTGAAGGAACAGCAGTTTCTGTTTTTTCAGTACAAACTGGATACTTTCTGTCATGAATACGACTGAATGCCTTGCACCAAGAAATTATTTACTAAGGTATTACTTCAGATTAACTGATATATCTATTACTTAAAAACATTCACAGTCTTCCGCCGAGAAGAGAATAAGTGCACTCATAAGCACAAAATAACTAACACAGACTCTGGGCCCTATACATGTCCAAAGTGATAGTGAGAGGTGACATAACCTTCCTCTCCAACTACAGTCATTTTCTTCTTCCACCACACCTGAGCCAAGGTAGAAGCAGAAAGCAGCTCTAACCTCCTTGCTGTGTGGGTTTCACGGCAGCAGACTTCAAAATGACAATTGATTTTCTAGACAGAGGAGTCATAAAACTTTTGAAGTCCAGATAGGTTTAATCTACTGCATTTCTCAGAAAATCAGTTAGCATACTTAAAGCTGTTTGATTATTCAGATACAATCTATCTTTGGCAAATCCTTAGTTCATTTTCTACCCTTTTTTCTTTATCTCTGTTTCTTTAATTACAACTTGTCTGGTGCATATCCTTCAACCACAGCGATTATAACAAGCCTATAACTGCTTTCATTATCTCTTCCTTCAAGATCTCTTTTGAATTCTTGCATTCTGTTGAGGTCAAACTAATGACACTATAGTTGTCCAGATCACTATTTTACAGTGCCAGACAAGATTGGAAATGATATGGATTACAAATAGAACTAAAAATAAACACGAGGAAATACAGTGAATAGAGCTAAAAGGGGAATATCTGTCTGCAATTGAAGACGCTAAGTACTACATTTTTAAGACTGTAAATTTCCATTCTTGGTCTTGAAACAAGAAGTAGGAATGTCCTAACAGAATTTGCGGACAATAAGCAGGTAAGAGGTATTCCCAGTCTTCAAGAGAATTAATATCTCGTGCTGTGGAGCTCTAAAACAGGAGTTCCGTTCAAACATACAATGTGCCAGATCAACTTCTGGCCAAAAACCCCAAGCTTCTTTTATAAGCTGGGAACTTATTGATCTGAGATGACTATGGAAGAGAAAGACCGTTAAATAACCAAAAATTACCAAGAACTGCAAAAGTGGCTGTAAAAACTGAAAAGAAAGTACTGTCCTTTTCGAAAAGCATCTCCTACTTATTACTTTTATATCATTGGTATTTCAACAGTAAAGAAAAGATATTATACAGCAGAGCTGGAAACATCAGTACAACTTAAGCACTGATTAGATTTCACCTAGAATACTGTTTTACTAAATTAACTTTATCCCAGCTGAAACCAGGACACAAATATAAACACGTGCTTGAATCGGGAAGGTAATTGCAAACCTGTTTGGGAGCAGAACCTAAAAAAGACTGATCTGACGAGTCAATAAAAATGGAGGCTGAGGGGTAATATCTTTACTTGCTCAAATATATTTCTACCAGTACTAATGTGAATAGGTACAGGACATTCATAATAAAGTTCAGCAAGAAATTAGAACAAGTTTCTTAATTTTTGGTGTAGTCAGATTATGACACAGCCTTCTGGCAGAGAGGGGTATGGGAGACCCTGAGAACATATTGCTTTTAAAAGAAATACAATAGAAAACTAATTCAAAGGTATAGCAGTCAGCAGGGTAGGAGTAAACTCAAGGGCAGATTTAGCACCACAATCTTCTATCCCTCAAGGGAAATCAGTAGCCTCTGTGGAACAACCGATCACCCCCTTTGAGCGCAAAAAAATATGGCACAGCATGGAAACCAGCAGGGAATCCAAAGGAGTGAGAAAAGAAAGTTAATACAAATACTTTGCACTTATATAGCAGCTTTTCAAATCCATATTAAACAAGAATATGTTGGTAACTCCTTGTATCTTAAGCATGTTTGCCCGGTTAAAAAATAACGATAGTTAGGCTACTCAGATATTAGTTTCACTGAAATAACTGTCAAGACATTGCGATTTGGAGACACAAGACTTTTACCTACAGCACTACAATGAAATATATTTTAATTTGCACTTAAGCAAGTAGAGATTGACTGTTAAAACGAAGTCATTGCATGTTCTCTTTTCTCCCCATAAAAAACTTAATATACCATAGAGGAAGGATAGGGGGATAATAAAACTGCATAGTAATTTGATAAGACTGAGTTCTAAACAACTGACAAACATACAAGATGGTATTGTCCTGTTCAAAGCCCCTGAAATGGATGAACCTTATGTTTATCAAAGGTGCTGAGGAAAGAGAGGGGTGAGGAAAACCATGAAGACAACATGGAAACACAATGCAAAGACTTCTGAGCAAACTTAATATGAATGAAGTCTTCTCCAGATGGTATGCACATGCTGATGCAAGTGATTAAGAGATTGGGGGGGATACAGAGTTAAGTGACCCCGAACAAAGACGGGCATTAGATACAGCACGTTGATAGACTTGAGTACAAACCGGAGAGCAAAAACTCCCTGTGCATCTCAAAATAATCTGGCGTAATGTCAGCACAATCTGTCATCAGCTCCATCCTGTAGCTTTTCTAGTATTTTATCTAGTAGACAATTATAATATTGATAATTATATTTCTATGGTATTATGTACCATAGTACTGTGAACATGTACTATGTACCATTGTATAGTAATGAACATTTAGAAATAGTCAACCTTCAATAACAAATGGCATTTGATTTTGTTTTCAGAATCTTGCTTGTACAATGCAATTTACCAGCTTCCCTTCCTTTGGTGATCCTCTGCCGCCTCCACTAACACAGGTACCTGTGTAAGTCTGGTAAACTGAGAGATTGCGCTGAAGAGAAAAAGAAACAAAATACATAATCTTTTCTTCGAATGGCTTGGACATTGAACTTGCCAACTCAAGTATAATTCTAAAGGGAAATGATGGGGGCAAAAAAGATTCGTTTTTAATAAATAAAAATATTATTTGCCAATTCATACTGCTGTTTGTTATGATTCACGCCTAAGTCTGAATTCGGGACAAAACATTCAAATGCGTATGAGGTTGAGCAGATGTTTAAATGCTAGGGATGAATTCATCATTTGTTTCAGTGCTGTTCACAATAAGAATCCAGTACTAAATTATTGGGTACAAGTCAGCATAAACACAGCAGTGCTAAAGAAGGAACATCAGCTTACACAAGCAAAGGCGGCAAACCTTTACTCTGTAAATTTTTCAAGGACATTTCCAAAGGTAAGATTCATAGAGTAGACAGCAATCATAGACATCATGCACATCGCTGTCAGAGTAATTTTCACTTTGTTTTGTTGGGAAAACAAATGTAAAAATATTAACATTTTAGTTAATATTTTCATGGTGGAGTTCAATTATTTTTTTAAAAATGAGATTTCATGTTTGTGTATTTAAAGGTGTCACGCAAGAATGCATTTTCCTAGACAATTCAACCTTCTTACTGGAATTGCAGCAAATTCACAAATAACTGAGCCTGAGGATAATATTAACTTTATAATGTCCATTCTCTGCTCTTTTAATAAATATGCAGATTTCTTTGTTGATTGAATGAGCACATTTGGTTTTCAGGATTTCCTTCGCTAGGAATGGCGTACATCCACTGATTCCTCAGTCCGTAGTGAGAGAACATCCCATACGTACAGAAATAAAGTTGTCTTGCTGATTACAGAAACATACACACTTAACAGGAAAACTTTTCGATTTAGCTTCTGTGTACAAATACAAGCAATCATTTCAGACATACTAAGTACGCATTTGGAAAAAAAAAAAAGCTTTACGTGTGGAAGAAAAATTACATTTTCTAATTAAGAAAATGTACATAATTTAAGAGGTAATTGACCAACAAATGTGGTGTGTGAGTCTGTTTAACCCAATTATATACATCATTTATAAAGTGGGAATATAGCTAGGATCACCATTTGCAGAGGCAGTATAAATAGTAATTAAGAATGGTTTAGATGTTTGCCTGCTTTCATATAATTTTCCCTTACAGATGTCATAAGAAAACAAGAGGAGAGGACCCCAAATCCCACAACGAAACTTAAGCATGAAGTTTCATTATCAATTTCAGGCATACACTCCTAAAGGAAGCCCAGAGCTCTGCCCAGTAAGATTCAAGTGCATAACCAGGTCCTTAGGGAACATGTTACCGAGCAAAATCCAGGAGCAACAGCTATTCATGCCTCAGCACTATGCCAATTGTGTACACAGTGCTGATGCTGTCACCTCTCCAATGAGAAAGAAACATAAAGTCCTAACAAACTCAGACGTTAAGAACGTCACCCCACTTTGCCCGGTAATATAATAGCTAGCATCAGCCTGCCTCAACACTGCCACGTAGCTTGTTCATCAAAACAATCTTAATTGGCAAGCTTCCATTTTCTGGTGTGGGGCACAGCAGGATGTTTAAAAGCTACTGCCTTCAACTCCATTTCTGTGATAAGCGAAAAGAATATCATAGGCAGACACCCCTCATATTTAACCAATGTCTTCTTGAAATACTATAAAATCCATATGATTATTAGGACAGTCCTGAAACCTTCTATACCTGGGAGAATGCAGGAATTGAATGTTCATATTAGACGTCTCCTGTAAGTGCTCTTATTGATCTCACTTGTGTTCTCTGGCCCAAGGAATATCAATTTGCAGTAAATGGAAAAGCTCCAAGAGGATAGATAAAGGCATCAATGTACCAAAAAAGCCAAATTCAAGTCCAGCTTGAATGTAACTTTGACTTGGATATCTGACATCGTAGGGGATTGTCTTTACCACTAGATATGCTTTCCATTTTGTTTCTCATGGAAAGCTTTGAAAAGCCTCAGTTTTATCCCACAGTGGTACAGAATCACTTTTGAAGTCTCAGAGAAAAAATGCCAGATGAGGAAAAAACAGTTCCCTATACAGAGCTTCCTGAGATGCTAGGCCGAATACTGCATTTACACGTACTGCAGCTCTGACTTTGCCTGTTCTCCCATGCTTGTAGCTGTGCGTGTCTGAGCCCTGAGCGCTCCTTTACTACCAGCGCACCAAGCCCTCCTCGGGGGGCAATCGAGATGCTGCTACTTCTGAATAAGGGGAAAACATCTGAACACAAAGCTGCACCTTTGTGCCTTTCAAAGGCTATTACAAGTAAATTCTCAGGAGTTTCCCTACATTTACACCTGGGTCCACAGCTCTACTACGCTTTGATGGGGCCCACGGACTGCATGACAGTTACACCTACAAGGTGTCCTATAAAGCAAAAATGCTTATTGTTATCGAAATGTTACTACGATAGTTTTAACTTCCCTCATTTATGCTCATATCTTCTAGCTGAACTGTTATGTATAAATGTGCACTGAAGGGTAAAGACTAATCTTCCCTAGGAATCAAAAATAGACAAGAGTAGAATAATTTAAGGAAATACATAACTGGAGGGGGAATGACGAGAACACGTTTAAGCCACACGGGAGAAACCACTTTGCAAGAACTGAAGCAAAACCATTTGCATCCGCATAACATTGAGGGAAGTTTTGCAGGTATATAACAAACAGTGTGTTCATGTAGTATGGGGTTAATCAGATGAGGAAGAACCAAGTTTGTACTTGGCATGGCAGCATGAGCAAACTTGATTATAAAGCCTGATTTATCTTTTCGTTTCCCTGAGAGACAAGGATCCGGCCCATGTGCTACCATTGTTTGCCAATACACAGCCCTCTGAGGAAAATGCATTTTGTGCAAGCCTTTACTTAGATCTGAATACCAATTCAGCCACCAGATAAAAAGTCTAAGTTTCCCTTTGGAAAAACTCTGGTAACATTTAAAATGTAATTGCTTTTGCAAACTGACAACTAATTATCCAAAAGCAAAATGCACATTAGGCATTTAAATAATGAAATGTCAGTCAGTGTAATAGAAGTGCCACTTTACTTTTTGCTTTTGGAAATTTAGTCTTAAAATTAATCTATCTACTTATACAGAGGCATATGCATTTGGTGATTACGCTTATTCACGTAAAATAAAATCTTACTAGATTGTATTATTTCTACCTACAGACTGCCTGCTTGTGTCCTTCAGCTACTACTACTGTTTGTAAAGGTACAAATATCACTATGACGACAAGCTGTTTCAGGCCCACGTTTGCTTTTAAGTGCCCTCTGCACTATCTTGCTGCTTGCCAAGGGAATGTTTTATCCACTGCTGATCACAAGAACATACTTATTTTACTGTGTTATGAAACTGTAAGTCAGACCTCATTACACAGAAATGAGCCATATTAACGTTAGCATTGTGGGATCTGAAAAAGTGGTCCACCATGAAGCTGCAAGAATTACTTGTCCAAAGGATAAGTAAATCAGGTTTTGGTACAAGGCAAAATTAAAGAATAAAAGAATCTTTGTTTACTCAGAGCACAAGTTTTTCCCAGTAGAGGAGTGATAAGTGCACAGTTAAGACGGTATTTAGCACTATCTTCCCTAGACTCATCATTTCTAGTTCTACACATCAGATTCTTCAATATCTCCTCTCAGCCCTTGTTCCAGCTGCTAAATGTGACCACTGAGAGGAGCTACTCAAGCCTTCCTCCTCCGTGTCCCTTCAGGGCAGAAAGGCTGCTTCTCATCTCTGCATTCCTCTTCACACACTCACTCCTTGTGGAAGGGCATGGCTATACCACATGGCAAAGCATAGGACTTAACTTCTTCCACTTTAAATTATTAAAAAAAGATATCAAACGTGGCAGAGCAAAGAGTGAAATTGAGAAGGCGTTCCTTCAATGAGTGTGACATTTGTACCCTGGTACAACCCTCTGTTTTAGAGAGCCCTAAGTATGTCGTATACGTGTAGGGATAAACGCATATATGCTTGTTGTGGTTTAACCCCAGCCAGCAGCTAGGACCACGCAGCCGCTCGCTCACTCCCCGCAGCTGGGATGGGGGAGAGAATCAGAAGAGTGAGGAAGAACTCATGGGTTGAGATAAAAACCATTTAATGGGTAGAGCAAGAGCCATGCAGGCAAGCAAAGAAAAACAAGGAATTCATTCCCTGCTTCCCATCGGCAGGCATGTGTTCAGCCATCCCCAGGAAAGCAGGGCTCCGGCACACATAACAATTACTTGGGAAGACAAACGCCATCGTTGCAAGTGTCCCCCCCCACTTCCTTTTTCTTCCCCCAGCTTTATATACGGAGCATGACATTATATGGCATGGAATATCCCTTCAGTCAGTTGGGGTCGGCTGTCCCGGCTGTGTCCCCTCCCAACTTTTGTGCACTCCCAGCCTACTCGCTGGTGGGGCGGTGTGAGGACCAAAAAAGGCCCTGACCATTTAGGAACAGCCAAAAACATTAGTGCGCTTCCACCACCGTTTTCATCCAAAATACGGCATTACAGCAGCTGCTAGCAAGAGAGTCAACCCCCCCCAGCCAAAACCACGGCAATGCTGTAGATTCACACATACTGCCCGTATTCATTCGGGTACATGTAGACAGGTGCATATTAAAACAACTAAAAATATTTCTAGAATATTTATGTTTATTTTATACCTATGAATGGATATGCATTCACCTACTTATATGCATATTCGCTGTGTGGGTGCAGACATAGGTGAGTGTGTACACACGTGCAGGTACATTAGGACTGAAGTTCTCTGCAAAAAACACAACCACCGCATTCCCATAATAGACTTGACGATTTGTGCAGAGAACTACACTGGACTTGACACCCAGCCATGCTGGAAATCAAATTCAGAGCAAAGGACAAGGATTCAGTGTGAGCGAAAGAAGGACTTTCCTCATGAATATTTATGTGGAACTGCTCAACACTATCTAAAATAATAAGGACGTGTCACTGGTACTCATGCTGTAACACCATATTTTAACAAAATGATTCAGAAGTGTGAAATATAATGCACAGGATTTTAATAGATTCAGAAATGCAGCCCCATTCCAAACATATCCATCATTTTACCTGTAAGAGTCATTCTGTTTAGTAATGGCCCTACTTAGGTATAGCACTATAAGTGGGCATGAAAATATATCTTCCATAAATTTACTATAATAGGGTAACAGTAGTTACTGTAACTGAGGTCGCCAAATTGTTTCCTCTAAATAGTCACTACTTGGTCCAAAATTTTCTATTTCCTGTCTCTATCCAAGAATGGTTTCTATTTAATAATTTACCATTATCTGTTCTGATGCTTGAGTAGGATACTCATTGTCGTTGTGATGAGAATAAAAATAACATTTTCTACATTATAAGAAAAAAAGCAGAGATTTTCTGGGCAACATTTTAACATAAATAACTGAAAATTTAAAGCGCTCCCATTTGTCACCATGATAGTCCCTAGTGAGAGACGGGCATAGCATTATGGAAAAAAAGGCCTTGATTTGACGAAATTATGAGCTTTTGGGAAATGGTATGCAGAGTTTTTGTTAAACTTACTAGGTGGGCAATGCACCGTATACACATTTGTAGCTTTACAGTACACTGCCTAACTAAGACACTCTAATTTATTCACCTATGTTCCAGGAAATCCAGGATCAGAAATAGGTAGTTTAACTCCCTTCACTCCACTTACGCATTTCTCATTACAGTACCTCTTCAGTCAATTGAAACGCAAGAATTATGAATTGCTCCACCTACATTCAAATTATTGATCTTCTTGATTTGGTATATGTATATACAGCCTGATCATGACTTGCAAGAATAAAAATAAATTGCCCTGTAGTTGTGAAAATTGATACTATGGGTTCACTCATGAGGTACCCTGCAGATGCAGGTACCACCTCTTAATCATCCACATCAAGACACCTTTAAAACTCCCTCACCGAGTGTCCATGTTTAATTCCAAGGGAAACCAGACGGCACAGTGGGTGTCCCAATTGCATCTTGTCATGTAGGTAGGGGTAGGTGTACCCCTGAGAACTGGAGCTATAATCATACAATGCATAGTTTATAGGTCACAGGTGTAGAAATGTGTCATTTCTGTGTTCTCTCAGGGACAACATTTGGAGTTGCCTTCAACTTTAATATTTCCCAATTTGATTTTTTTGCATGTACTTAAACGTGCACCTTTCCTCCAATTGCGATTGGTCAGATAAATCACATAGTTATGTTTTTGTTTCATTAATGGAAGATTCACAGATATTTCCAGAAAACATTCATGTGAGAAATAAATAATAATAATATTTTATTATATAATAATAATTTTTATTAACAATGAAGGTTTTAAAACTATTTTGATGGCGTTTGTGATGCAATATGCAAGATCTGTTACAGATAACACAAGGAACGTAAAAGTATGACCATTTAGTTTGCAAGGCAGGGATTTTAGTAGCTGATTTTTGAGCTATTCATCAAGCTCTTTTTTGCAACAGAATTTGAACAAGATCAAGAATGGCTGGATAAATATCCCCTTCTCTGCTGTTTCTGTGAAGAAGAAACGGCTAGCTCACACATTTTAAATATCCACAGAACCAGTAATTATGAATACCCTACGCTTTGATGCTAGGTTGATATCACTGTGATTATTGGAGTCATTTGCAGGGGAAAGGAAAGAGCAAAGAACACTGTCTTACGTTATTTCTGAGTGAAAATGGGGAGATGGAGCAGACAAGAAACAGATATTCTCACTGCACTGCTTCACCTTCCCCCTCACCTTCCCACACACATTCCCAAGGTTCAGGATATGTAATAGTGCTATTTTGGAGATGAGTGAGCTGTGACTTATTCATAGCAGGCTTTTTCAGTAAACCAATTTTAATTTTTAGTAATACTAAGCAGAGCAATCATAAACAGAAAGAATCATTTTGTGATGACAGCAATGAATTTCTTGCAATTTCCTCTATCACAGTAAGAAAATGGGAAATATATCCAGATACCATTTCCTTCTGCAGATATATCATCACTAGATCATATTTTATTGCTATTATATGAACACTGTATTTAGATACTTGTGCTCAGCGAAAACTTCCTCATTTTTGTCAATTTCCCTTTTTATAACTCTTGAATTCCAGCTAATTTCTGCCTCATTACTTTAATATAATTCCTCACTGATGAGAATCTTAGGAAAAGGGACTTGCTTTACAACATCAGTGCCTCTTCATGAAAAGAGAATGTAAAAATAAGTATGAAAGCAATTGAGTCCAGCAGAAAAAGGACAGGCATTAGAGTCTCAGCCCAGATCCATTTATTTAAAAAGAATTTTCCCCCTTATGCCACTGAGGGACTGAAAGAAACAAAAAAGAAACTTGGCATATCAGGAAAAAAGTTTTAATAAGGAAAGATCACATTATGAGACTGATTTTGATTTGTTTAATAGAACCACCGGCTCCTCCTAGGGATAAGAGACCAAGGCCTAGGATATATGTTAAAACTAACCTGATAAAAGACACTCAAAAGATTAGCCCCAGATAACCACAGTGCTAGTTTCAGGCTTGAGTAAACATTTTTAAGTGGCATCACCAGCCCGAAGAAATGCCAATGTAGGAAAATTAACATCTCTGCATCCTAACAACTAAGCGGAAACCATTTTTGAACACTGCAGTCCTTCCTCATTCACGATTCACAATTAATCCTCTCCTGTTATTTTTATCCCTAACATCATCCCATATCGAGCATCCTTGGCACAAAAAGTCACTTAGAAAGAACCAATGAACATTCAACTATCTGTTTCTCGGAAGACCGCGTGCTTCCCATGGTTTTATGCTCCTGAGGAGCAGCTGTCAGATCCACCTTTCAGTAGCTTAACAAGCACCTAGATCTTCTCTCCGGGTCCAGCAGCTGCTCACAGCAAGGCTGCTTTCAGTCCACCTGGGGTGTTGAACCATTGCTTCTCCCCTAGCCTTGCAAAATTACCTCGTCTGGAAGAATCTATCTCAGAAGAATATACTATCTATATTTTTATCTCTGCCTTTAAGTAATGGATTTTGTGGAAGGCTTTGCAGTAATTCTTGAAAGTGATTTTGCATTTTACTTCACAACATGTGGAAGATTCATGGCGTCTAACTTCAGTTAGTTGAGGAATGCCAGAGTTCATCTAAAAATAGCGTGGTCAACAGCTTCAGCACTCCCACCCAGCAAATAGCACTTACAATGCTTCTTAGGACAGGAACTGAATAGAAATAGCATCATGGCTAAAAACTTTTACAGATCAGGGAAAAGAGGAGGGAGTAGGAAGGCAAGAGATCACAAGTTTCACAGTACCTTTGGTGACAGTCATTCTCACAGAAATGCAGCACTAAGTACTCAATACTGGATGAATCCTAGAAAAGATAAGGAAAGTGAGATCTTAGAGTGGGTCTACTCGCCAAAACTATTGGGAAAGGAACACCCTGGTAGATGAATTCTGCCAATTATAGACAAAAAGAAATGCAATTAGAACAGGTTATGCTGCTTGTTCAAAAAACCTGCTCATATTCAGTGAACCTGTGGGGTTTTTTTGGCCCTACTAGCAAGTGTCATCCTCAGAGCCTGTAAGTAAGAACGTCCGGATCCCCTAGTGAGCACCTTCCTAAGATAACCACCACAAAGAAACCACTCCAGGCCTCACAGTAAAGTATAATTGCTGAACTCCCACTAATAGTATTCCTTCCTCAGGGCTCTGTGAGCTGCATGCCCCCATAGTTCATCTGCTGATCTCAGGGCAATAAGTTGCAAAAAAAGAAAAAGAGGAGCCAGAAAGATAAGTAATCAAGTCTCTAGTTCACTACCACAAACTGTAACACTACACATATTAAAGGTGACCAGCAGCTGAGCTGATACCTACAGCCTATGGAAAATAGGCCTTTCATTTGTACATCCTTTCAAACCATTTTCAGCACAGACACTGACCCATGGATATAGGGAATAGTAGCGGTGGGTCTTCCTCTTGGAAGTGACACTGCTAAAATACAGCTGCTGAGGTTTCCTGATACAGGCCATCTTGTTTCTTGTACAAAACAATGCCATAAAAGTAAATGCTGCCATAGGAGCAGACAGCATGCCAAGCAGACTCCGCTGATCTGAAATGCATCCAAAATATCTAAAACTCTCGAGTCTGTAAATTCTGGCTGGAAATTCTATGACAATAAACTTTCCAGCACTGGCACTCTGGGATCTGGAAAGTCATCTTTTCTCTTGGTCTTGTTAATTCCTCGATTTATACTCACTTTTTTTGTGCAGCCCAAAATAAGTCAGATCCTACTCAACTACACTCTGAACCAGAGAATATTTCCCCACTCATTTGCAAGATGTTCCATCATAGTGAAATAAAAAAAAGGATACAGAGATGCAGCACAGAAGACAATAATTTTTTTGAGGACCTAAGTTTGTTTTGCTCGGTTTTTTTCTTTTTTTTTTTTTTAAATTCCATCTCCATTTTTCTAGGAACATACTTATATTGTTTCTATTTGAACAGGAAAATACTACCCGATTTTAGCTACATGCCTATTTGTGATAATCCGGTGTATTTCTTCTTTGTGAAAAGAGATAAGACCTGAAGAAAATACACATCTGCAGAAGTAAATTCCACCAATGAACCTGTTCCGGCACTAGTATTGCAGAGACCAAAGTTTGCCAAACAAAACACAACTAGAACATAGCTAATAATTCATACTGAATTAAACTTACATTACTAGGCCTGGGAAATTTTTAACAGTATTATAGTAAAGTAAACTCATTCTAACAGAGAAGTAAAAGTAATTCTGCATTCATGTGTTTAAAGTCTTGGACTGGTTCCTCAATATTTGCCATTTAGAATTTACTCCTAATTTTCTTGCACAGCACAGGAATCGTAGCCATGATTAATAGACACATTGATAGGTTTCTAAAAGATGCTGAGGAACAGTCCCAAGTCCATTTATGAGTTCAATTCTTTCCTCAGAAGGATAGTATCAGTTTCCGCCATCCTTATCTAGCTTTTCCCCCATTATTATTTTCTATTTGGAGATCAATTCCGACAGCAAGCATCTCAAGAGTACAGACACTCACAGACATAGCAGCCAAATACCTGACAGTCACAGGAGAATCAGCCTTTTTTACTGAATCCAGAAAGCACAAATGTCTGCCTTGGGCTTAAAGAAGGAAGATGTTTTTTTGAGGCATAAGAACAAAGGGATTTGTTTTTTTTAAAGTTCACAACTACAGAAAAGATAAGTATACTCATTTGAAAGCTACCAGGATGATCTCACACACATTGCAGAGTAACTAGTACAGTATTTCATTCATTGATTATTTCTCTGTGATCAGCTCCTTACACCAGACCAGCGCATCGCTTCCCAGGCGGTACCCAAGGTTTCAGCCAACCTCCATCATTTGGTTCTAGCGGTACAGAAACTACAGCTGTGTGTGTCAGAGAGTCCTGGAGAAAGATGACAGCGTGAAGTTTTACAAGAACAGCAGCTTCACTACTGTACGAATATTGTGTGAGCGTAAGTTCGTTGAGGCATGTTCTTATTACCAACACTTCTGAGAAGGCAAGTTCCAGATTCCCACTTTTGTCTCTTCCTTATTGGAAGTCTCCAGAGTGAAGGTGAAACATTATCAGAAGTTGTTATGATATGGGAATCACTGATCTATTAAATCTTTGTAATCTTGACACTGTTACATATTAAAAGATAAGTGTAAACAATGCCTTTTTAAGTAGTAGCGATATATAAGGAGAAAATATTATCTGGTAAACTGAAAAAAGTCATTTAATTCCTCCTGTATATCATTAAATAGATAAGTTCACCATCAGTCCCTGATAATAACTCGTTCATTTATTTTGCCAGCAGGGTTGATGTCCCACTTCTTGGTGGATTATCAATAAGAGTCCTGTTTAAAAGGAAAACAACTATTCCTTCCACATGTTTATGCAAGGTTAAGAAAGAACTGAGTTTGCACACTGAAACAAGACATTTTTTTGTCAAATTTTGTACAGTGTTTTTTAGAGTAACAATTTTGAATGCCATGGTAGGAAGCTGATTTGATCTGCTCTCAATCAGCCTTGCGAAGCTGCAGTAATTTAGCATCCTTGACATTTAACTCTTACTTGTTTATTATTTTAATAAAATCTTGGAACTTGAGCCCGTTACCTCAGGGCAAAGGCAATCTCACTGAGGAATTTGAGAAATGTGGCTCCGTTTCTGAAGTGAACCCTTAGTCCTTAACAATGCAAACAGATCAATTTTTATGAAAACTACAGGACTAGAGGGCAAAAAATCACCTTGACCAGATGATGCCCATTCCAAATTCCTATTTAATGCTGAAGGCTGACGGATGGGTTTTACGCTGAATTTTTACACTGTAAAATTCCACCCTCCAAAGCCTGTCTCGCATGTGACAGGAGAAGGAGCGTAGCCCAACACCAGGATCCCATCAGCAAGCATGTTCTCCCACAGGGTTACAAGATGCTGCTGCAGTGGTCCCCTCACTTGCAACCCGCTCTCAGCTATTTAGCTACAGCCAAACCAGTGACCTAGAGAGAAAAGGAGGTCACAGCGTCACTCCGAAGTAAGCGTAAGCTAAACATCATGCTATGGAAAAAAATCACATAGGTACCACATGAACATATATGTGAGAATTGACATATTCATTCCCATTCAAAGCCGACACATCAATCAACTGAGTTGTTATCTCCGAGATATTTCGCCCTTAAAGATGACAATAAAGATAATTTATGGCACCGTAACAGATTTGTTATTTTCAGTTTTCCTCCAGATCTGCATGTCACAGGCTGGGAGAAAGACAGACGTTCATTTTGAAGAGTTACCTGCACAGCAGCTTTTTCACAAGTGCAGATTTAACTATTGGATCTCTCAGTAGGCTCTCTCTATTTTTTTGGAGCGTCATATTCAGATGAGACATGGCTTCCCTAGAGAATGAGACAGCAATTGTAACAGGTTCAATATCACTGAAACAAGAAGTTATGTAATATTTTTCTTAAATTGGCATATTTCCCTGGTCAGCTGAGACACTGAAAAATACTCTGGAGTCCCATGTGTTCTCTCAAACATATAAACACTTGGAAGTTTCCACAGCATTCTTCTTCAACCAACTGATAGGCTACAGATGTACAGTTATCTAAAATATTGGGCCAAATGCTCTTGTAAGTGTATATTTATGCAGTCCACTGTATGCTGCAGAGGCCAAGCAGGGAACAACAGGCATCTCAGAACACTTTCCGGTGGCATCAACTGGTATTCCCCCAGGGCTCTCGTCGCCTCTTTAAAAGGCTCAAAATGCTCTTTCAATGCAGAAAAGGGAAGATGCATATATTGTCTATTAAGTTCCCCAATAAGTCTATTTCAGCTTTTGCTGTGAGCCACATTTGGTCCATTGGCAGAAAACAACTCCTTGCAATGGATCTTTTTGGAAACACATGCCTTTGGTGGGTGGGGAAGGAGCGAACCACAGCAGAATTAGACCTGATCATCCAACCTTTCAACCTTCATAAGCCAGGACAGGCATCAAAAACTCACATCTGCACACAGCTTGGCAATTATGCTGAAGTTTGGTAACATGGCATTCAGATGCCTATTTGAAAAGGCATCCAGGATTTGGGATATATTTCAGTTGTGATAAACAGCACTACTGCAGTCTAGGCAGTTTTAAACGGCTCCCTGCTCAGAGAGGGGTAGTAGCTCCCTACAGGGCTCACGCCAGGCAGGCAGAGAGCTCACCCGTATTTCAGACCCTACATAGGTGCAGCTATCCCACCGTGCTGGCCAGACCCAGGCTGAGTACGCCCACACACCAAAGTGCTGTCTTTCAGAATGCAACTTCAATACAAGTCTCAGGAGAGCTTTTCTTCTGGATGAAATGCAATTGGAAGGCACAAGGAAGAAGAAAGCACGGTAAGTCACAAGGTGTTCCAATCAATATTGCTAACTACGGTGCCCAGTGAAGTCAGCACGCAAGATGAGATCCCTACTTTGTCAACTGTACACCTATCTACATTTAGATTCCACCATCTCTGGGTAGTAGTACTGTATATTTTCTTTACCACCTTAGAAATGTATAATGTACTTATTACATGGTATCAGAAAGAAAGAAAAAAAAATCCCCTCATGACTCAGAAAGTGCATTCCCACGTCCTGTCCCAAATCATACAACAGCACACATATTCCCTTGTCACTGCAAGACATTGTATTAACCTTGTGTTAACCCTAAATCCAAACTGAAAATTGTTCATATGAATTTCTCCAGTATAACAAGTGGTTAAAAGTAGAATGTTATCGCACCCCGAAGCTTTATTATCCGTGGGGTATATAGATTAAAATGATAGATGGGATGCGAGCTTTAATTGATTGTTTAGCATAGTCTGATTACTTGTTTAGAGACAAAAGCATTTGAATTAGTGCTGGGAAACCTGCCTCACCTCTAGTCTGTTTCTGCTTCTCCCTCTGCCATGCATGTGTTTTTCTTTCAAACCAGACTGTAATTTTTTCCAAGATAGAAAACTTGATGAGTCAAACGCTTGTTCAACTGAGCAGCTCAGTCACAGAACGTTTGCATGTGTGTGTTTGCAACATAGAACATTTGCATGTGTGTTTGCAACATAGAACAACATACAATATTTTACCTGATGGTGAAAGTTTTGTTAAACTTGTATTCCACCTAACATACTTGCAGAGTATTACCAGAAAAGAAAGTTCATTTTCTCTAAACAAATGCATGTGGTGAAGGAGGTGGCAGAGCATTTTGACGGATCACAGCAAAGAAGTTCTTATGACCATTTTCAGACATAGCCAGAAAGAACTCACACTAGTTTTGAGCACGTAAAGTTCCGTCATTTGGGAAAGTCGTCCTAGGGTAACTGTCACATCAACACTATTTACTATGCTCTTTTCCCTTTCTTTCCCTGATGGAAGTATACATCAAGTAATTACACGCAATTAAACGTATTCTTTCCAATGCTCTTGCCTTGTTTCCTTTTTTCATTTCACTACAATTACTGCGAATTTCCTTCTACTAATCAGCTTGCACTTTTCAAACAATCTTGCATGCATTTTATGCATCAAAAAAGGGACAATACCAAATTTTGCTCCTCTTTCAGAACGATCACCTCTGTCATCACTCTTTACATCAGAAACAAACCAGCCACTAAGCTATTTTCATACCAATCTTTCAACTGTTCTGTTTATTCTAAGCATAACTTGTGTAGGGGCCTTTCGAAGAGCAGGATCTTTGTAGTCTGCCCTGATGGAGGGCTGTTGCACATTCCAAGTTTGTTCTATGCCTCATCAAGGGTCTCATAATAGGATCTACACAGCAGAAAGAATGAAACGGTCAAATCGCAGTTTGAACTGAAGAATTTTTTTCTTTTACTGCATGTTAGCATTTACATGAATCATTAACTACAAAAAGGAACTTCATAAGCTACAGTGTTGTAAAACAAATAGTTTGTTCACTTGAGATAGGGACATAAGATGACAAAAATATATCGCATTCTCCAAAAGAAGGCATCCCATCTCTGCTTCATTGAATTATTTAGTGTTTAGGCCCTTTGAGGCAAGGACTGCTTGATATGTTCTATTGCATGTAGCCCGAGTGGGTCTTAAGAGCTAGGATATGTAGGTAATGCTGCAACACAAACAATAATAAACACACATAAGCGAACGCTGACAGGCATAAAAGGCAGGATTGCTGTCCTTCATCAGATCACAATTGTTGACGGTCTTAGTCCCAAACATTTTGGGAAGACAAATCCTTCACAGCCCCTATTAAATAACACATTATTGACTTCTCTCTATACCAAAGACAGTAGAAGCGTGCTACAGCCTCAGCTACAGTAGTTATAACAACTCCCATTTCTAATTTTCAGAGGTCACCTGTCCAATTACTGTTAAGTAAAAGAGACTAGCAGCTGTTACACCAACTGAAATACACACAGAGACCAACAGAACTGCTAACAAACCTTTTATTTATTGCTTCTTTCAGAGAATATCACAATTGCTTCTGGTCCTTTTTGCAAGACAATTGCCACCAAAAATATATTGGGAAACCATAGAGCTGGAAGAAATCCACTCCTGCATATAATCCCACATTCTTAGCACATCACAACGCCGTTCAATTTTCCTTAAGTACATTATGGTATGATAACAATGCAATTCAGGACTCCCTTCCTGCTTGATGCTTAACAGGCAAACTATTCAAAGAGACAAATTTGCCTTAACTTCAGCAGCCCTGACCCATACTAAACATACCTCAGGAGCAAGATGACTCTCCTAGGGCTTGCTTCTACATATGGCAGCCTGATGAGCCACTGCTCCATCCAGAACACTGCATCCAATAGTTGCACCTCAGTGATTGAATCTCACCTGTTTGCTTTTCTGCTAAAATGAAAGGGGAGATCGTTAGCAGAGGGTGTAACTGGACAGAGGGTGGCATTAGAATCAGCTGGGAGATCTGGTAGTTAGTAGCTCCCCACCTGAGAGCTCATGCTCTTCAGGTGTTTTTCACTTCTTTTGTTTAAATCTCATTTTTTCACCAGCCTGGGAAGAGGAGTATTCTTGAGTCATTTTGAGCTGAGAAACAGCCGCTAGTCCCGCATAGAAAACCAAATGCTATTATCTATGCAAGAAATGTGCCTTTGATTGTATCATAAATCTGTAAAAAAAATAAATCTAAATATGAGGAGGGCAGCAGGGCTGTGATCAAAACCTCACCTATTTCTAGCTGCAGATTTGGAGATGATTTTGTTTTGAAAGGGTATAACAGCAGCTTCCTGAGGCCGGCTCGTATAAAGACAAACTACCTTTCTATGTAGTAGGTCACTAAGGGCTGTACTTGGGCTCCCAAAGTCTTTTTACCTCAAGTCTAAGTGATATATATGGCCTGGCCAAGTGGCTGCCTCTCACTGTGGCCTCTACAGTTGCTGCCTCTGATGCCTCCCAGTCTTTCTCTCAGAAAGGATTTAACTCAGAACAATTGCTCTCACCATGTATTTCGCTTTGAAAATTTATGCTTCTATTTTGCACCTGAAAAAAGTCATCAGTAACACTAATGGGCACAGGAAAATATATTATTTTTTCCCCACAAACCTATGATACCTTTATAAGGAAAAGTTTCATTTGCCTTTCAGACATTAGGCGTTGGCCAGTGATCAAGGAAGCACATCCATCCAAATGAACAACGGGCTCGTTTCAGTACTGAGCAGCCAAATTCATCCCTGGAGTAACACCAATTAATATTTGTAAGGGATATATGGCAGACATGAATTCAGGCCATCGCAAGAGGCAAAAGTGGTGTATCTTAAATATTCTGGCGGGACATACCAGTACATTATGTTCTACAGGAAAAAAGGTATATGTAAATCTGAGATACATACATAAAAAAGCAATTGTGTCAGACACAGATCTATTAAGTGTAAACCTTCCCAAAACAAAATTGCCGGACTACCCACATTCAGCATCTTTGGTCACCTCATTTCAGACAGCGTATGGATGGATACATGCCACAATTATCTTTACATGTGATTTAGAAAACAACACGTTAAGCCTGTCTGCCTTGGTTTAGAAGTAAATTTTAGACCACTCATCCACCGTCAATATCTGTGCAGAAGCAAATACTGAAGACTGACTCTCTACCAATAAAGGCTGGATTCTTCACGGAGCCTTGTGATGACTCACGGTTGCCCCTTGGACAATGAAAAACACTGGGAAATCCATATGCTAGAGCTCACTGTCTCCCATGTCGGGGAAAATGATCATATTTGGGAAAGGAAATTGCAGTGAAGGAGCATGCCATGAAAAAGAAAATGTAATTGTCACAGGACTTGCATCAAGGGACTATTCCAGCCACTGTAACCTACAGCATCCCAGAAATTGTGCTAAATTACCATCTGGATTTACTCTCTGGTTGACTTACCCTGAGAAGGACTATTAAATTTTATTATTTGGGCTCTTAGGGATACTCGGTCACAACCTTAATGGCATAAACTGTGTTTTCATACTTACTGGGGAAGACAACATGAAAATTACCGCTTTCTTTCTCTTCCAATGGTGGACATTATTTTCAGAAATTGGAGACGGAAATTACATGCCCCAAAGACCATAGAATTTGTATTGTACTTCAAAAATGGTGAATCAGTGAGGCACAGAGAATTTCTGCATCAGACTGACAATCACCCACAATAACTTGGAGTCACAGGGATAGAACTTTCAGTTATGTTTGCTGTCTGGAAAATATCAATAAAAAAGAGAGCTTAGGTAAATATCATTCAGAAGCCATCTGGCACTAAGTAGGACACGCATATACACCCTTAGGATTTCAATGCAAACTCTGACCCTATTTCCAGCAGGAAGGCATCTGCTTGTTTGATATGAGAGCCCATATATGAGATTCCCAGGCATCAAAATTATAAAGCTTTGATAGTGACGAGTGGCATATTATACCCGCTTCAATTACCTAGCTTTCATTGTTGCTGATTACCAGACCAGAAAATATCATACATGAAGCACCTGCATTATTGAAGTATCCAAAAAATGAAGGATAATAGATATATGACACCTACATCTTTTAAGCATATGCCTCATTTTTGGTTGTAATAAAGAATTTCTGAATTGATGGTGTTGAACACAGGCAGCATATCATGGAACAAGTTCTTTGGAGCACATTTCTGGGCACATCCAGGGGAAGAAGGTGATCAGTAACAGTCAGCATGGGTTTACCAAAGGTAAAAAATGTCTGATCAACCTGATTGCCCTCTATGAATAAACATCTAGATTTGTGTACAAGGGGAGAGCTGTGATTGTCATTTACCTTGACTGTCACAAGAGTTTTGATGCTGTCTCCCAGTGTACTCTTATAGCCCAGTTAGGACATTACGGTCTATATAGGCGAACAATTAGAAGAGTTAAAGCAGTGGCCGGATGGATGGGCTCAGAGGGTAGCAGTTAACGGTCATTCTCTACCTGGATGGGGTAGACCACTTGGTAGCTGTCTACAGTGTGTGAAAGCGGTACACCAGGGAGCTGTATTTGGACCTCTCATGTGTGACATCTTTACTGGTGTTCACTCACCTCCTCCAATGACAAGGAAGAGGTGATGGAGCTCAGCAAATCTGCAGATGACTCTAAATGGGGGACCAGCTGATAGTGCCATTGGCAGGGCGTACAGGGCCGCCATTCAGAAGGACCTAGACATGCTGGAGGAATAGGCCAACAGGATCATCATGAAATTCAGCAAGGATAAATGCGAAGTCCTGCACCTGAGAAGAATACCTTGCAACAACATAACAGGCTGGGTACTGACTACCGAAAAGGACCTGGGGATCCACATAACCAGCAAGCTGAGCATGTGTCGGCAGGGTACTCTCACAGCAAAGAAAGCCAACCGCATCCTGGGCTGTATCAACAGAAGCACCACTGGTAGCTCAAGGGAAGTGATTGTCCCCCTTCACTTGGAACATTTTAGACTGCATCTAGAATACTTGATCCAGCTTTGGGCCTCCCAATTCAGCAAAGATGTCAACAAACTGAAGAAAATTCAGCAGAGGGCCATGAGGCTATTCAGGAGGCTGGAGCATGGGCCCTATGAGGAGAGGCTGGGGAACAGGGCTCATTCAGCCTGAAGAAGAGCCAACTATTGAAGGACTGAACGGCAGCTTTCCAATACCTGTGAAGAGGTACTCAAGAATACAGAGCCAGGCTATTTACAGCGGTGCACGACAGTAGGATGAAAGGAAACAGGTATCTGCCTCTGATGATATTAATTCTAGAAGATGCACTTCTGCAGGAAACATGAAAGAAATTAATCCTCAGGTTTTACTCCAAAGGTAGGAAACCTTCACATGGCTTTACAATCTGTTGCGCATTTCAAAATGCTGTACTCAAGGGATTCCTGACAGAACTCCCATAGGCTGAAGATGTCCCAAGGATCAAGAAATTTTATAAGTATCTTGAAAATACCTTTTGTCTTCCTTTTCCCCTAGTCTGCAGTGCATAAAGTTTTTCTCTAGGTGAAGATATGGTCCACATTTATTACACACATCTCACCGTGGTATAAACTACCAATTCTTAGCAAAATAATTGCTCTTCACAGTCATGTCATATTTCCTCAGTATGATATTTTCAAAAACATGTTTTAGGAATCATTCATTGACACACTTTCTCAGCAGAGGTTTACCCAAATAGTCTGGTTTCTTATAACTATTTCTGTTTTGGGAGGAAATAAACTCTGAGGTTCCAGGATTAGCATGCAAATTTTTATTTTCACTTTCAAGTTTGGGTCCTTGCTTGCTCATGTCATACTGTTTTCCAACTGTGAAGAGGCATTTCCTTGGCTAGCCACCAACCTGAGAGAGTTAAGATGCAAACTGTAACATTTGAGAAGAAAGCAGAATCATTTCAAAGCTGAGAGACTCTCTGACCCCTTCTTTCACGCCTTGAGTTTGGCAGGAAAAATATAGGCTTATTTTCAGTTTGTTTGTTAAGCTAGGGCCGTGTCCACTAAGTCCAAAGAACCACTTATCTGAGATCAAGTCACAGTGGAATCGGCGGCAGCAGCAGAAGGAAAACACAAGTAGAGACTTTTCATTATTTGGAATTTAACAACAGTTATGTGATAGCAAAAGGAGAGGCCAGGGAAAACCAAATCTAGTGATTTTTACTTACCTTCTATAATTGCAACCAGACCAACTGGGTGAAGTAAATGTTTAAATAAAGGACCATAATAGGAATTATATCTCTTAGATTTCATAATTTTGAAATAAAAGAGGATTATTTGATCAGATGTCTGAAATCCACTCTGTAGACAGGAAGCGCAAATGGGGCTTAAGTGGAACAGTACGTTCAATCTCTGCAGAGAAGAGGGTTTTATCAAAGGCAAGCACCCCTTAAACAGATGTCCAGAACACCAATGTGGTGGGGGGTTTTTTTGGTATAATACTGTTCTTTCTGTATGCTATATGCATATTATGTCATAATTGGTAGCTACTCCATAAATCCATAATTATAAGGTTGCATCAACGCAGAACCGGAAACTTAAACCAAGGTGATGGGAAACAAAAAAAGAGTCACAGACCATTACAAAGCAAAAGGCTACCTTTTGAAATCTTCTGATTTCAAAAAAACAGTTGCTTTAGTTTTATTTTTGATCTTCAAAGACGACAATGTTTTTTCAATCACGCCCTTGGATACTTACTAGAAGCTGCACTGCTGTTCTCCTGGTTAGAATCTCCTAGCTAGCGTTGCCTCACCTATGCTAGTAAACAAAATGGACAAGAACCTACCTGGCACAGTATGACTCATGTCTGTAGAGTTAATTTCTCCTACCTTCCGAAACTGAAAGGTTGTGGACAAAATACCTGTTGTAGATAGTCCCTAACTCATGCTCATCCTCAGACTGAGTCTGGTGATTGTCTCGCAAGTTCTTCGTTGTGACAAGACAAGACCGTGCCAAGAGCTGTGCTTAAAACTTAGCAACTGTGGGAAACAGTCCAAGATCATGCCTTGGCACTGTTTTCTTTATCACTAAGAAGCAGTTGATGAGTTTAAGTGCATAAATGCACAATAACAGAAGGAACATATACCATTTTCTTAATCTTTCTTGAGAAAAAAATAGTAATAAATATTGCGGCCTACATTATTAGGACAGGCCTGTGAACTTCTCACTGAACTGGTGGGTGTAGGCTGAAGGAGTCAAAGATGATATTATCTTATGTTGAACTGAACTATATTGATATAATTTCAATTATTTGAGAAAAGTTAATCTGCTCTGATAACATAAAGAAAATAAACCTATCCAGTTATCCAACCTTTTATAGAGAATAATATCTAATTTCTTCCCTTGCTATATTATTCTGATATTCAATTTTGTTTTCCCCCCTGTTAATATGCCTCTCTCTGATTTGTTATAAATGGATACTATGAAACCTGGTTCTCCGTTAACTGATTTCTATCACAACTACATTACCACATATCTGACAAAGTTTCCACAATGCCAAGTATATTGTGTTACAAATTTCCAGCTGAGAAACACAAAATATGTGTATGGAGTGTTAGATAGCATCTAAACTAGAAATATAAAATATGTTAAGACATTTCTAAGTAACCATTTTGTCACCTGCATGACAATAGCAGCAGAAATTCACTCCCTGTGAGATTTCACAAAACCTAGAAAATTCTGCAATTTCAGTCAAGTTGTTGCACATCATGCAACGTAGAAGCTGTGCAAAATATACCTCTGGGAAGCGATTAGCTCACACACTCCGAGATGTTTTGTATAAAAATTATTCTTATACTTGCCTGAAGAATTCTGGTCCATTGAGCTGATGTGTGTTGAACATCTAAACCATCAAAATTCTTATGCCTTCACACTGAACAAATCTTTTAAATACCTTTTGTCTGAAACTCCTCTTAGTTGGATCAGTTGCTGTCATAGAATCTTCATGGTTGGAAAGGACCTTTGAGATCATCNTGTAGAGGGCAATGAGGTCTCCCCTCAGCCTCCTCTTCTCCAAACTAAACATGCCCAGTTCCCTCAGCCTCTCCTCATATGGCTTGGTCTCCAGACCCCTCACCAGCTTGGTAGCTCTCCTCTGGACCCGCTCCAGCACTTCAATGTCCCTCTTGTACAGAGGGGCCCAGAACTGAAGACAGTACTCGAGGGGAGGCCTCACCAGTGCCGAGTACAGAGGTACCATCACTTCACTACTCCTGCTGGCTACACCATTCCCGATACAAGCCAGAATGCTGGTGGCCTTCTTGGCCACCTGGGCACGCTGCTGGCTCATGTGAAGCTGGTTGTCCACCAGCACCCCCACGTCCTTTTCTGCCAGGCAGCTTTGTAGCCACTCTTCCCCAAGCCTGTAGCGTTGCTTGGGGTTGTTGTGACTGAAATGCAGGACCCGGCACTTGGTCTTATTAAACCTCATACAATTGGCCTTGGTCCATCGATCCAGCCTGCCCAGGTCTCTCTGTAGAGCCTTCAATTTCCTACAATTTCAATGTAGGATTCAATTCAACTTCAACTTCAATGTCTTACAATTTTACTGTAGATGTCCCAGGTTTACATTGGTAGATGTGCAAAAGGGATTTATCCGGCTCTATGAACTACATTTTCTTCTATAGTCAGCACAATGTGGAACAGTAGATGTTGGTGAAAACTTTAACCTGGAATACGTCAAAATATAATTCATTATCTTATTGACAAAGTCTTATCTATACTTATAGATCATAATCATTGTTACAGAACCAAATGCTAAATTGGAGGAATACCTTTAATGCAGAGAACGGTCATGCTACAAAGTGCAAACCAGCTGCAGACCCATTAAAACAACCTCATTTATGCTCTTCTAATTGGAGTCCAGCCCTGCTGCTTCCCCCATTCCCTATTCCCTACAGTAGCTGGGACTTGGATCAATTGACTCCTCCAAACCCAGGTGGACTTTATCAAATCTCTTACTAAAATCTGTCAGATACTTCTAATCATATTAGTGATTTCCCATCATATAACATCAGTAATTATATTATTAGACTTGGGGTTTTCTTCCCCAACCTGATATAAAATTACCTCTGCATATTAATAACTTTTCTATCATGAGACTTTAATGAAGCAGAATATCAATGAGATGCGATGGGGTGGAAAACTGTTAGTGATATAAAAGATGTTCACATTCTAGAATAGACACGTCGTTCTGCACTATTAGAAAAGGTTTCTTATAATGAGCAAAGGTCTCTCTCTCCTTTTTCTTCTTTCATTTCCCTCGATGTGGGACAACTGTAAAACTTTATTTACAATTCATATGGAGAATGATTAAATAGCTTTCATTCTCTGTACGTTGAACAGCACTGCAAATCACAAAGGCACTCACTTGCTAAGAAGAAATTACAGCGATATTGTCTCATCCTCAGCATCATTTGTTACTTTAAAAAACATAAGAAAGTATGTCAAATTGTGGCAGAGACTGTAGTTTTATCTAAAATAAACTTATTAAAGACGACAGATTTTTTATTAACAAGTCAGAAACCAAATGATTAAACAGCTTTCCCTCTGTCTGAATACCAAACAGAAATCAATGTACATTATACAGCAGTGGCAGCTGAGATTGCAGAAGATCCAAGGACGGCATAAAGACTGTGATTTACTGAAAATATTTCACCAGGGCAACAGCCGTAAGATGAAATCTGGTTTGCCCACAGAATACATTCCCTTGCTCTTTTCAATATGAATTTAGAAAACTTACTTGCATAAACTGTAAAAAGGTGGTATTCTTGTTACAAATCCATAACTGTCAAGCTAAAAATAATTGTTTCTACATCCTAAGCAGGTGCTCTAGAAAGCCTTTTGGAACATTATATATTGCTGCTCAATGGCAGACAATATTAACAATTTTTTTATTGCTGGTTGTGACAATTACAACAATAGAAAATGGAACTGCAGAACACTGTGTTTCTATAACCTCCTTGCAACGCTCAAGAGAAAACATCACAAAAAATCTATGTTCACCCAGTTTTCATAGCGATTCACACCATGTCAGCTTCCTGTAGATCTTCATGGGTAGAGTGTACAGAGAATCTGGATCTACCCATCCAAACGATTAAAGGATGATTTCCGTTTAACATTAATATCAAAGAACCTATACTATAAAGTAGCACACATGACAGCCAAAGTACTTCACTGAAGCTTGCAGGTTTTTATGGTTTCCTGTAACTGTCTTTGTCACAAAGATGCCAGACTGCACACAGGAATTAATTTTCCACAACAAAAATATAAGATTTCTACATTGTTTCACAAGTTGTTCTTCATTTACTTTTTCATTTACTGGATTTACCTTGGCAGAACTGAAATAAACAGAAGAATGCAGGGCATAGCGGCTGAAATTTAAAAAGTGAAGAACAAAATGGTGGCCATATGTCACAGAAATAAAAAGATTCTGTACAAGATATACTAATCAACATGAAATAAATAATAAAAAATACTCAACAAATTATTAGGCATCATATTCATGTTATTACTTAAACTTCAGTGATATAATTGGAAATTATTTAGCATTATTTTTAGCATACTACCTGACCAACATAAAACAATATCACACAGAGAAAACTGTGCTTTTCTGAGTGGCTTGAGGAAAAGATTCACGTACATCATATAGCTAATATACCTTCCACTAGGCAGTACCCATGTTTGTGAGCCCAACAGAAGTAAATCTAAAGAAGCCCTGGATAAAATAATTGTACTGTAGGTGACAATCAGGTAAGAAATATTACAGCTGTAGACAGATATAAAGTCAAGTTCCATCCTGATTTATAATACGTAAAATTGTATCGGCTACAATGGAGAATACTTACAATAAGTCAATGCAGTTTGTAGGTAATGCAAAGCAGAACACATGCTAGCTAGGTCGAAGTGATAGATTTTATTCAGGTAAAAATGCAAATCCAGAGAGTATGCAAACACTCAAGAAAACGCATTTAAGTTGCAATTATTTATAGTGTGCAAAGATACAAAGTTTACTAGGTATGTCCCTCACTTTTTCTGAATTTTTTTAAAACAACATATTCACCATCTGAACTCAGGTGAATACTTCCAGGCCGTGTCTGCACTAGTTTAATGGTATGGATGATCTGGGGCAGTTCCCTAGCCCCAGTGTGGGTGACAGCTCAGTCTGTTATACGTCTGTATTGTGCACTATATTGGAATGGGGAAAAGTAAAATTGATTTTAAACAAAAAGTGTATTTCAGGCAGCAGGTAGACTTTACAGCTTTTCCTTGCATCTAGGATCTAGCTAACTATTTTTCTCAAAAGTTTAGTGGGGTTCTCATGGTGTATCAGAGCTTATGCTACCCTTTCAGACCTTATAGACATATTACTGCAAAGGTACAATATGATTTCATAAGTGGCAGGTCTTATTCCATCATGGCAGACCACAGTAACTCCCAGTGATGGTCATGGAAGTGGTATTCGTATCTTGCAGTGGGAGAAAAGGGTTTTGTAATGTCAGATGATAGCAGAATTCTTAGTAACTTGGGATATCCTCTCCAGTTGTCAAGGCTATCATGATTTATTACAGTGAATAGCCAAATAATTTTAAAAGGTTAGCCCTCCTCCTGTGAATTATAGCTATATTTTCTCTAACGCTCCTTTTGTTTCAAAGTGCCTTATTCTGTTAACATTCATGTAGTAAAACCTTGTTCCCTATTTTTAATAGTTATATCGACTCTACACAGAGAATGTGTCCAAAACTTGAAGACAGTTAATCATAATCATGAAAAAGTCTGATACGTTTCTAACAAACAAAAATGTGGAGCCTTTTAGAAATGGTATTATCTGGTGATAATTGTTTGCTTTGCATTATTTACCTTTTCTCTATGGAAGGTCAGACATCTGACTCATTCCTAGAAGAATATGTATGAGGAGGACCTCATTATTTCATTTGATAGTTGACTAGATAGCACTGTCACCGGCTGGAATTTCTCCCAAGGCAGATGATGACTCATGGAGACATTGTTCACATTGTTAGATGAAGGAAACTCCCTAAACGTTCACAAAATTATTAGAACCTTCTCTAAAAAGCTTTTGCCAATTTTATAAACATAAATTTTGTATTTATACTGTGTTAGTATTATTTTAGGATTAGGAATCGCGAAGGATTCATTCTCTTAAATCCTGTCAGAGAACGCTCTTTGCAGTCACAGCAAAAAAGTAACTGTTTAGATCATATGCTTGCGCTACCTAGAACATCATTTTAGTGGGTTTATATATAAGCATAAGAATATAGTCAACAGACAACTACAAATAAAATAAAATATTTTGGGGGGCACACAGAAAGTGGCTTTACATGGTAATAATTATTAATCTCTACACATTCCAGGCAAAGTAAAAAATCCCTAGAAACTTTTGCTGAGCAAGTCAAAGAAAACAAAAATTCACAGTCTGAAAAAGAGAAGATAGGTAGGATGTGTATAGGAGAATGAGGCAAAATAAAACGGTCATCAGGAACACACTGCAAGCCAGATGTGTGCAACGAGCTTATGCAACGAAGCCAGCGTTAGCTGTTAACTCAGGATGCCTAGAATGCATATTAGGAAAATACTTGAAAAAAAATTAAATGGGAGCTGTATGATTTCAGAATCTGGAGAATGGAACAAATGTGTCTGGCTAAAGGACCCTGTGTAGTGATGGGAGAAATTTGAGGGAGGAAGACTCTGGACATGGAAGGCACAACTGAGCCAAATAACAACATTTTTAACAAGGTAAATAGAATTTCTTTTAGAGTGCCGCATTCCAGTGTTCTGTCTCGATAAATGAAAAACACTACTGAACTGGAGAATGTTAGCGCAACAAGAATATATACAGCTAATAGGACTGAATTGTAAAGGGGAACTGAGAGAAATTCGTGTACAAAACATGGCTAAGTGGCAACCGAAAGATGTGAGAAAATGTGACAAGAATTGATTAGACCAGACAACAAGTCTATAAAATCATGAACTACTGAAGAAAAAAAAATTTTTAAATTTTAAAATTGAGCAAAAAGCAAAGTGCAAAATGAGGTCCATTACACTATAATATAAGCCAATTAATCTAAAAGTGAAAAAAAAAGCACTTGAGAATATACTGATGGGTTTCAGCACAGTCTGAAATGCCTGGTATTGTGTTCTTTGTACTGTTGCATGTTGACTGACAGAATGTGTTACGCACTATTATTTTTTTTTTTTTGACTAAATGAACATCACAGAGCAGGGAACCAGTCTCTTTAACTCTTTTTTCACAATCATTTAGTATGTCTGATATGACCACAGCAGTGTTAGTGAGGTGGAAGCACAAAGTATGTCTATACCGAAAGGGAAATGCAGGCTTGAGCCCACGCTGTTAGCTAGCTAGCAATTGAAACTGATTTGCTTTCCACATGCTCTGCAATTTGAATAAGAAAACTTGAGCTTTCTCTGATCCAGCAGCCTTCAAGGGCCAAATGAAGAAAACAGAGATGACATTGGGAAAATTATATGTGTATTTAGTGTCTAAAGCAAAGAATAATCAAGAAGAATATCAACACAAAATAGAAAGTAATTCAGATTTCCGATACTTCTCGTGCTTTTCTCTTCCTATCTTATAAGCAGTCTAATTTTAAGATCCAAACATACTTACAGTAACATTTGAAAAACAGTTCCGCTGGGAGCTGAATCTAGAATTCCCCAGGCAAAAACTCAATGTGACCTGTATGACTCCTATCCCAAAATGACGCTAAAAGGCTTTGAACAAGTATTCAGCACTGTTGGACATCCATTATGGATCCCTTGCAAACATCTATAAAGCCCCTTTTCTGGTGCCCAAAAAGTGGAAGACTTTTGAGTCAACTTGAGGAAGCAAGTCAATAAATATAGTTACCTAAGCTGGAAGTTAAAACTTGTTGGAACTCCTTTTTCTATATGCTTCAGGGGCATAATGAAAAAGACCAAAAACCCTTTGTGCTTACCACATTTGCAAGCAACATGGGAAAAAGGACAGATGTTGTCCTTTCTACTGCCCACTAGGATCATGTCATCCTCACCATTAACATCCTCCCCATCCATTTGAAACAACAACTTGAAGGCGACAACACAAATGTGATCTTTCTGGAGTCATTTGTTCAGTATGTGATGAAAGTGGTTCTGAAACCACTAAGAAGTAACTTTCAAGCTGTTGTCAGGAACCTTCCTATCAGTAGAAGGCTTAAGAGTGAAGAATGTATGTTAAAGTATTGCTTTACTAACGTGCCAAGGGAAAGACGTCACACCATACTACCATCTAATGAAGACACCCAGCAGACAATTGGAAGGATGGTGTCATAAACAGCTACAGCCCTTCTGCTGCTGTTTCTTTATGCTCCATACCTTCTGAAACAATATGACTAATATACTTAACAGCTACTTTGTTAAGCAAGGATCAGCTACAAACAATATATTATTTTTCTCAGTAACAATCTTCAAATTAGATAAATAAAAGCTTTTGCTGCTATAGAAACATTCAGGTAAGGTGCAAAGTTATTTGAAGGCACCACAGAAAGGCCGAGGTTGGAAGGGACCTCCAGAGGTCGTCTGGTACCCTCTGCCCACTCAAGCAAGCCCACCTACAGCCAGTTTCTCAGGACCGCATCCAGATGGCTTTTGAATATCGCCAAGGATGGAGACTCCACAACTTCCCTGGGCAACCTATGCCAGTGCTTGGTCACTCTCACAGTAAAAAAGCATTTCTTGATGTTCAGGTGGAACCTCCTGTGTTTCATTTTGGACAGGACTATCCACTGGGACACAATCATTGCAACCAGTTCCCAAAAGGCAGTAGATACACATCCAATCTGTTCTGTCGTGATTTTTTTCCCAACAGTAGTAAAACATTTGGGACAACATCATGCTGTGTAGAATTAGATTTCCATAAGAAAAGGGAGAAAAGGTCTCTCCTGACTCAGATTCATAGAAAACACTTCTCAGCACAATCTTATGCTGTTCAAAATAACTATTACATAGTGAAGACTAATGTCTGCATTTGAATGCCTTCCTTTTTGTGAGGAGAAGCAAGTGCTGATGGTGGTAGCTCTGTGGACTGTGCTCCTGTAAGAGATCAAGATTCATAAGGTCAAGCCACTGTGAGTTCTCCATACAGCTCTTATGTGATTCTCCTGTAAGGTTAGAGCAATCCAAGCCCAGAGAAACTCTATTTTCTGCTGGTAAGATAGAACCTGACTGACTTAATTGCAGAGATATACCCTTTACTCTTCAGTAAACTCTGCCTGTGTCTATAGTCACTAATGGTCTTGCTAACAGAAAAAGGCTTCCAGTCTACTTGTAGGAAGTTCGGAACATTTCAGTTTATAAAAACAGATCATAGAAAACTTCACAGCCAATGGAAGTTGTCCAATCTTTTATTATGATTGGTTTCATGGCTTTTTACTCATACAACTTCACTCTTTCTTCCTTCCTCCCTCTGCTTATTTATGTCTTGGAAACGTTTTGGGATTTCAGACTGGCTGAAATGAAAGAAGAACAATGGAGGCTTGGATGACTAAAGAAACACCAGTGATACAAAACAGGTGTTCAGGCGAATCCTGCTATCTGTTCTGCTTTCTAAAATGGAAAAAAGAAGGAAAATATTTTCCTAGTCTCATCTGGCATATGTGGACACAGTTGTTACTTTTATATGCTTTAATCACAGTAAAACATACATTCTGGAGATGCAGTTATGGACACGACCAGACAGAAGGACCAAGTCACTGCAACTAACTGTCAAAAGAAAGTATGTCTTACTGTTGATCCATCCTCAGAGATTGTCTTGTTTCTATTGGGGAGTCACAAAAGGAAAAGAGACATTTTAATAACAGTTAAGTAATTAAGAACAAAGCTTCTAGGTTTGTAAGACTTCAGGCAAGAAAAAAAATAATGCTGTCCAGCTCTCAACATAGCTTAGTATTTAATATACTGTCCTTTTTTTTCATTTGATCAACAAAAATTAATATGAATGGACTTGATGTCAGGTACAATGATGTAACATTTAATTACCATGATAATCTTAATGGATCCAGGAACCTATAGGAATAACAATAGTTGCTATTCATGGCTATAGTCTTTGATTTTTTTCTTGGATCAAAATAAGATCCAAGGGTTACATACAATCACTTTTTCATTAGTGCATTGATCATTTAATACAAATGCTTCTCCTGAAAATTGGGCCATTTTCCAGACATTGTAAATTAATCTTCCAGCTCCACAATTAAAGACATCACGCTGATGAATGAGGTAGTAATGCTGATTTACATTCAGCAGTTATGTGACTCAAAGATATGATATACAATATCTTTACCTCCTCAGCAGAAGCAGCAAGCAGTCTCTGAAAACCATTGTCCGGCAGGTTTCTTTGTTATCACTCTCACTGAAGAACCTGTAATGCTTCAGATAGCGGGGAATTTGCTAATACCAGAAATAGTTTCCTTCTTTATTACCCATTGTAAAAACAAAGGAAATGCTTATTGATGAAATCAATCTGATGGCCTTGAAGACAGATTATTTATTTTACCCAGAGGATTGTCACACCAGAGGCAGACCCTGGACCAGTTTTCCTTCCTGCCACAGCAAATGAGCTGTGGCCAGAAACAGCTATTCTGAAAAGGATGGAACGTATTCATCTTCAGTCCTATTCAGTTCTGGATCTCACTATAGAAACTGCCAACAAACCTGTTAATTAGAGAGAATCTAATTCTGGAGATGCTGTTGCCATTGGAACAGAGACCTTAGAACTTGGCAAGTGTCTATCATTTGAAACAAAATGGTGGAAATGCTCCAAGAACAGGCACGTGAGAACGTATAATGAATGTGTAAGGGCTTTCAGTTGTGACTTCTGTTTTAGGGTGTCTTCTTATCGCTTAGAGCTATTCTAATGTATTAATTACTTTCAAAGTACATGGTTTAGCTACATAGAATTTGTACTGTGAACAGCTCACATACTCTCTCTGTCAGATACTCAGCATTTATTTTTTGATAGCTATGTTATGTGATCCGTCAGCTAAGTCTATGGTCTCTATAAACTTCCAGATTAAATAACCAGCCTTTCTTGAAACTAGGAAAAAGCAAAGAACAAATCTATGTTTTAGTAATTATGTATGGTAGAACACGTGGGACTTCAAAGGGTTACAAACATTTTTAATGAATTCCTCAGAGTCCATAAGTAAAATCAGAACTCCCTGTGAATTCACAGTATGCTTGCACTTGGAAAAAAAAAATACAGTTGCAACCGATACATAATTCAATGATGTTAGAAACATGCTATGTTAACACTGGGCCTTAGTATTTCCTGCCACAAGCAGTACACTCTCTTTTGTGCTTTTAATCCTCAGCACCAAAAAAATGAAGGAAATAGGGAATATTTAAGGTTTGTAGCATTTCAATGCCAACATCATATTCAGATGATTAAACCTCTTCTTCACTGAGGTTTATGTTCCTGATGAATAGCTCATCGCTTGCCTGTAGTTAATATACAAAAGCTGCACTTTGACATACTTTTAGAAAGGATAAATGTAACTGTCATAAAGGGTTTTGGTGCTTAAGAACAAGCATTAACATAATTGCTCTAAAAATATTTAAAAGAGCTGGAGGTCACTTGCTGACCCTTTATATCTAAGAATATCCTGCAGATGGCCTCTGTCTCTTGACAATAAACTGATCAAGACTGTTGCAGTATCCAGTTATAGTGCTGTCTGTCAATGCTGCTGAAGTTACAGGTTTATCATGGGATTTTCCTTGTCATTCCTTGGTTTTAGAGATTTATAACTCCATTAATCATCCTTTAATATTAATGCAGTAAATTTGCCATCATGTACAATGGGATTTAATTACTTATATTTTTTTCCATTTGTGGAAGGGACAAGTGAGATAATTTTCAATTTTCAGAAAACTACTGCTTTTAGAAGTCAACAAACAAACGTTTGCAGATGTCTAACATTCAGCATTGTCCATCATCCTGCTTTCTTATATACATGGAATGCAAAAGAAAATCACAGTTAAGCAGTTATTTTAGTTCTGTGCTGTCTTGCGTACCTGCCAAGAAGCACTGACATGCCAATGGATATCTCACATACCCAAATTTCTGTTTCATATTAGATAAATCCAGAGCCTATGCAAAGCTGTCTATGTCCCTCATGCCTCAAAAGGCCCTGGATTCAGAGGTTTTGAAAAGCAGCCACTGTTCCCACTAAGATCATTAAGAGATCTTGGCATTTGGTACTTTGGAAAATCAGGAACTTTAATGTGGGGCTTTGTGGGGCCCAAGTGCTACAGGGATTCTTGAACAGCACCTTTGAACTGGTTATAGTTAATTCTTCCAGGGGTGAATTTTGCTCTCAGTATGTAGTAATTAGATTCTTAATGCTAATATGCATATAAAAATATATTACAGATCAATGCACGGGGATGAATTTCACTCCCTACGCGTGATGAATCTTAATTGCATTCTCCTCCGAGTCTCAGATCTCCCCACAGGAGAGCTGCGATCACTCATTTAGATCGGAGAAAGGAGCCACTTTTCTGAATGGGTTTCATAGCAACAAAATCCTTTTAGACCCAGTCAATAATGCTGCCACATACTGGCCTAATGAAATACAATTCTGCATAAACAAGACGACACATTTTAGACAATATGGTATATTCAGTTGTAAGGGAACATAGGTCACGATACATGGCAGTTATGCTTTGCTTTGCATCTTCAAAGTGCTTCAGACGCAAACTAATTAATCCTCTAAGTAATTAATACTAATTATTTAGTAGATGATAATTATGGTAGTTGATTGCTTTAAACTAATTAGTTGTAAATGTTTTCATGATATACTATAATGTTGTATATGCAACTGTTATGGTCTGCTGGGCTATAATGTGTATCTTATGATGTTTATTCCAGGTCACAGCTTTTAATGGATGATCAGATGAAAGCATACACAAGCTGAAGGACGCGGTTCACACCAGGACTCATGTGCTGGGATTGACGTTACACTACCTGCAATCCAGAGCAAAGTATTTAGTCCTCCTTACACCACGCACGGAAACAGCGAGGACTTCAAAATTAGGGGCTTGAGCGAAGGGTGATAATGCACATTCAGGGCACAACGCGATTCAGCAGCTGTGCAAGGATGACCAGAAAATAACAACTGCAGCCCTGTACATGCTGTTAACAAATGCTGTGCAGGGCACAGATCAGCTTCAGGAGTTAAGGATGTGTATTCAAGTGAGCTTGCTTTCTTTTTCTTAAATCCAGGAAGGGCAATTGAAGGGTTAGTCCATAAGTAAAGAACGAGAGACTCGCAAGCCAGTAACAGATATGAACGGTCATCTGAGACTGAGACACAACCTGTGTTGCAAGGGGGAGGGCACTCTCTTGGCGACTGGAGATAGAGGCTACAACCCACTTCGGCAAAGGGGAATCAAACTGGGTCTCCCACGTGCAGCAGGAATGCTCTTACCCCTACGCCTTCCGGGCATGCTTTTGGCAGAGCTTTTCCAAAAGATTTCATCACGTGTTTTCTACAGCCAAGGTGGGCACTGAAATGCCTGCCTTGGGAAACCCAGCAAGGCTTAGCGATGAGGAAGGCACTGATCTCCTCAGCACTGCCAGGACAGAAGGACGTCTAAGCACGTGCTGGAGACACTGGCATCTCTTTGCCTTTGACTGTTGCTCTGACAGTAGCAGTTTAGCATCGCTTGAATGGCAGTAGTACTTCAACGGCACAACAAAGCAAAGTTTTAGCTTTAAAATGTGTTTCAAGTAAGAAAAGCACTGTGTCAGAAATTACTTCACAGGGCTCTGTGTTTTGTTCTCCCCCCAGTGACTCCACATCAAATCCCATAGGCTTGCAAAACAAATGATTTTTCTAAATGTCATCTCTAGCACAGAGAACCCCCAAGATCTGAAGGTCAGCCTGTGCTCATTGCACTTCTTGCACCATTACAAATAACAATTTTGCAGTCCAAATCTGAAATTGCAATTTTTGACAGAATGGAATTCAGCTCAGCTCTCTACAAAATGACTGGTTTAGTACCAACTATTAAAAAAAAAAAAAAGTTGTACTCCCACTGTAAATTAAACATAAAAAGTCAAAGACCACTAGGCAACTTCGAACACGAACTTTAGCCATTTGAATTATTCCGACAGATAAGAACTGTCATGAAAATAAATTCATGTGAGGCTGAAGCCAGAACTGTTGCTTACTATATATATATTTATAAGAGTATAAAGGGGATTGGTTCACTGAGTTCACAGGCATTGCAATGCTTCTCTTTCACACATTACAGACTTTTAAGTCCAGAAAATCCCATTTTAATTATGTACTCTAACCTCCTGTTTAGCGCTAGCTGATTTTCATGCACTAATTTCAGCTTCACAGTCCAACGGTTGAGTTTGAACAAGACATTTTCTTTCAGAAATATAACCAGTCTTGATTTTACTATTTCCCTGTGATTAAAAAATGCATCGGAACTCTTTGTAACCTGCTCCCACTTTTAATTATCCTCACCACTTAAAATATGCACAGAATAACTTCCTCAAAATTCTGTCTCTTGAGTTTTAGCCTTTTGTTTTTCCTGGACTTTTCTGCCTGACTAAAAAGCCTTTTCTTATCAAATTTTGTGTTTTAATTATATATCTGTCCTTTGAGTCTTTGTAAATTGAGTCCTGTATCAATGCATCCACTATTTTGCCAGAGATCACATTGTGAGACGGCTGTCCTTTAACTTAAACAAACAAAACTGTCATAGTACCAGCTTGATTCTAATCCTTGAAATGTCTGTGTTTTTCCAATATGTACAGAAAAATCGATATTAACAATCCAGAAGGCTCTTTTGCTAGCTGTTTTAAAACTCATTTGATGAAGATTAGGTTTTAAGATGTTCATTCATGTAGTTATTCTTCTAAGGCAAAGCATGTCATCACTATTTTCAAATATAAATACTGTATTTAGAATTTGTACCATAGAGATCAATGGGACTTCTACTGCCACAGCTCTACCATAAGCCGAGTATAGACGTTAAAGTGACACATAGGTATTACCTAGAAACAATGCTTTTGGGGGATTCTTTATTATTTTATTGTTTTTCAAAAATGTCCTATTAAATATTTTTTAACATTTATCAGCCTGTCTGTAATACTGTACGTTACCTGGAGCTATATCATTGGACTCTGTCAACTCAACATTTTCAGAGAAAAGTTTTAGATCACTCTAGTAGCTTTTAAGAGTCCCTGTAAGTTATGATTCTAGTCACAAGACACGACTAAATTGGAGGTAGAAAGTACGATCGACGTCTTCCCGTAATTATTCGCTTAAGCTCACAAACATTGGCATGCTTAGTTTTCCTGAGTACCCTTCAGCAATCTGGAAAAGTTATCTTTGCCTACCTATTTTAAAACACAGTTCAACTAAATTAATTTAAGTGAGATGTAAAGTCAAATTCAAACGTGATTTCAGTGGGCTTCTGTAAGTATTTATTCAGTCAAAAATTTGTACCTTACTTATCCTCTAGATGTGTTCTGTGAAGGGGCATAAAGCACGCTGTTAGGTTGATTGTGTTGGCCTGAATATTTAGTTCTCCAATCAGCTGCTGTAGCCTGAGGAGAAATTAGCATTCAAAGCATATCTGGAATTCCGGAACCATGCTTCTAAGTATCTTTTTGGACTTTTTCAGATTATCTCCTCATTAGAGGAGTGTAGAGAATAGGCTGTGCATTTTAAATTTCTCTACTGAAGAAGCACATTATAGAGAAACTTGGTTGTCCTCCAGATCTTGACTGACATTTGAACAAAGTGGTCATCAAGGAAATAAACAAACCACATAAAAGCAGGTGAAAGAGCCTGTAAAATAAGCAAAGAATTTTCTTTTAAAGGAACAAAAATTGTTTTCCTAGACATAAGACAACTTCGAGTAAGTTGATATTTTCATATTTAGGAAGAGATTTTTTTTCTTCAAGGTACCCTTATGGAAAAAAAATCTACTGAATCTGATATTGATGAATCCAGTTGGATGATACACACTTTTAATACTGTTCTACAGTTATTCCTCAAAAAAGAACAATTTCTTATATTTTATACAGAAGAAGGAGTTTTCACACAAGCTTTATTCTTGTTATTTTAGGGTTTCTCTTTGATTAGTTCACTTCTGTTGGATGCTCAGAGAGCAGTGGGAAGCCAAGAGAACATTTTCTCTCTTATCTAGGAAGAAAATTGAGGCTGCCTTTCCAAAACAATCCGCTTTATTATAAACCATCTTTTCTTTGTCACAACAGGATTAAATTTATTGTGTTAATTCTGCATAATATATGGGAGAGTTTTTCAGCAAGCAATTTCTTCTTCAGGCACAGTGGAATTTTGTCCTTGAATTTTACATCCCACACAGGCACTGTTTGTATCAAATAAACAATTTTTTCCTCGACAGTTCTAAAAGGAGTATCTTCCTCTTCTGCTATGCACACATTCTATAATCAAGCTACATCGTCTTGTGTGTCAAATGCTGAAGTCTCTTGCCTTTGCTACCTTTTTCCTTATTTTGTTCAAATTGCAGCTCTTCCATTCCCATCAAATCATCCTTTCACCTTGACTTGTCTGAATGTCTTCGAAGCTTTCTTACACTTCCCATATCAGTATCAAACTCCTCATATTTATGTGAAAAGTTATACATAGACCTACTGACTTAAACATCTCAGCTTTCATGTCTGGCTGCCATCCTCCATATTCTTTATCTCCATAGTCCTTTTTTCCCCTCTCTGCCTTTCTTGTTACTAGCCTCCTTACACTTGAACTATCAACATTTTTCCTAGAAAAAGAAAAGTACTTTCATCTTTCTTCTTCCAAGTTCCTCATCAAACACACTTTTTAAAACTTCCTAGCACAGAAATTCCCTCAATAGATAGTGAGAAGTGCTATCTGTTCCTGTGCCTCACCATAAAAGACATAAAACAAACTTCATGATCCCTTTTCACTCGAAACATCATAACAACTACTACCTAATAACAACTACTCTCTGTGCCTGATTATCCAGCCAGGTTTGTTTACACATCTGGCTGTCCACCCATCCAGACTACAATATTCTTCACTTGAGTGAAATTCACTTTGTAATAATGAATTTGATTGAAGATCAACTTTCATGTGGGGATATTCCTTTTTATAGTGGCATTTTATAAGTAGTGAGGTGGAGGAGGGAAATGCCACCAGAGGAGTTGGTTTAAAGTTTCAAGCATAAGTAAATAACCAGCTATTCCCGTGGTTTATTTAATCACGACCCTTCAAATTGTTGTATCTTTTCCCAACTGCCATTACAGTGCATGGACATGGATCGTCGTAGGGAAGATGCCAGAAACCCCAAGCGCAAGCCCCGCTTGATGGAAGAAGATGAATTGCCATCTTGGATTATTAAGGATGATGCTGAAGTTGAAAGGCTAACATGTGAGGAAGAGGAAGAGAAAATATTTGGAAGAGGGTCCCATCAGCGCAGGGATGTGGACTACGGCAATGCTCTTACAGAGAAACAGTGGCTATGGGTAGGTACTGCTTTTTTCTTTTTGACAGTTGCTGTTTGCGGGGGGCGATGTTCTCATTGAAGATTGCAAAGTTGCACAAGTGAAAACACCGTGTAACATCTAAGGTCCATGTATTCTTACTATTCAGTTTTTACAACTGTGCTCAAGACATAACTTAGGTTTAAGCTATGCTGCTCATTGCTAGATGCAGAATCACGATTACAGTTGTTTTCTATTGCAACTATTCTGTGGCCGTAGATATTGACATATTTCACTTACGTTTTTCAACACACCAAGCAGATTTTCATCATTAAGAGACTTTTCAATTTAAAATACAGGAAGCCTATGATCAGTGTGCATTACAGCTTTCTGTGCTGCAGATGTATAAGAAAAAACCCAAACTGATCAATGTTAAAAGTTTGGAAACTTTCAAACAAGTGTCTCTCAAGCTTTTTTATTTCCAAGTGCCTCTGTGTTTCTTGATCCCAGTGAGAGCAAAAAACCCAATGAAGACCATGTTGCAGGATTTCCATGGCTGAAAGTAA
This sequence comes from Stercorarius parasiticus, assembly GCA_013396915.1. Lineage (NCBI taxonomy): Eukaryota > Metazoa > Chordata > Aves > Charadriiformes > Stercorariidae > Stercorarius > Stercorarius parasiticus. The sequence continues at coordinate 424,835 of VWZL01002658.1, read as the reverse complement.
AGAATATAAACTTACTCTCACTGATCAGAGGGCCGGAGCACCTTTGCTATGAGGACAGGCTGAGAGAGTTGGGGTTGTTCAGCCTGGAGAAGAGAAGGCTCCGAGGAGACCTCATAGCAGCCTTCCAGTACCTAAAAGGGGCCTACAGGAAGGATGGGGAGGGACTCTTGATCAGGGAGTGTTATGACAGGACATGAGGTAACGGCCTCAAACTGAAACTGATTTAGATTGGATATCAGGAAGAAATTCTTGACTGTGAGGGTGGTGAGCCCCTGGTAAAGGTTGCCCAGGGAAGTTGTGGCTGCCCCATCCCTGGAGGGGTTCAAGGCCAGGCTGGATGGGGCTTTGAGCAGCCTGGTCTAGTGGGAGGTGTCCCTGCCCAGGGCAGGGGGTTGGAACTAGATGATCTTTCAGGTCCCTTCCAACTCCAACCATTCTGTGATTCTGTGATTCTATGGTTCTGTGATCATCTGCTTTTAAGACTAGTTTTCTCTTTCTCCATGATCTGTTCCCACCATGCTCTATTGCCATTCTCTATGTAATAAGTTTATAAACATAAACCTAATGTTCTTAAATATATGAGGTGCAAAACTTTTTTTTATTACCTCATAATTTCTCCTGAGAAGTAGGGGGATTTTTTCTGAACAAAAGACTAGCTGCATGCCAGGATTATTTGGCTCTTCCAAATTCCAAGTTCCTATTATAATTCATTGAGATATTAGAGCTCTTCAGAATATGCAAAAAGAATTTCATAAGAGAAAGTACAGAGAAAGTAACTATAAGGTTTTCTCCCCTTTCCTATAATAAAATTTCTTGAGATTCACTATTACCTTACAAAGAGGAAGAATACCCAAAGCACAAGCTGAATTTTGCAAAAAATGATACCATTTTATCTATATCAATAGTAGTGCTGTGTTTACATTCCACAAATGAAGCTTACTTTCTTTTCATTCCAAAGGAAAGTTACAATTAAACCTAAAAATAATTTATTTGGACAGTGCAACAAAAAGAATGCTGACTTTTTGGTCGATATAGCTGCTGTTTTATAATAACTATCATGTCACAATCACCTTACATCCATTATTTATTATTATTTTTTAGTGTTTTTCTATACCAATAGAAAAAAGCCCCCCAAATCTTGTGTTGTTTTCATTATGAAAGCTCCCACTTCACATTCTTGGGGTATGACCTTGCAAGGTCAAGCAAGTACCTCTCAGGTGTGGGCTGTAAATGCACAGAATATATATTGCTTTACCTGCAGCACTGGATTTCTATGATAACTCTAATAACTGCAGTAGAGATAGCCCATATTTCCAATATTCTGTAGTGCAGCTAGTGGAATTTCTTCCATTTTATTTCATTCCAATCATTCCAAAATTAAAAATATTACTTTTTTAAAAAACGTAAGCCTTCAACAATTCAGCTGAGCACACCACAGCATCATGGTCCTCTACGCTGAATATTACAATTTGTAAGAAATAAAGAAGTAAACACCTTTCAAGTAGGTTACTAAAATGGACAAACTGAAATTAGATCATTTTCCTTACACACAGATAGCTTTCTTCCTTCGTCTGGACTGCCTTAATCAATCTGCTCCTTCCAGCCTTTCAGAATCACACTTATTAAAACTCAGTCTCACTCCAAAAGGCTACGGCAGTAAAACACAATATATTTTTGTAAACTTGGTTCTATAACTGGCTGCTTTTCACCCTCTTTTTCCCATGTGCAGAAATACATTCCAAATCACTGTCTCTCTTTGCCACCTAGCGGGTAGCCTGATTTTACAATTGTCTTTGACCTACTTCCCTGTAAAAATATCATCGCAGCATCCTACAAAAACATAAAACATGAAAAGTATCTCTGGTGGGCCTTCTGGAAGCATGGTCAACATATGAAGTATGCCTACATTCTAAACTACAAGGGAAGTTACACAAAGAAGACTTTGAGATATTGCATTGCTGCTCCAATGGTAAAACACAGAATCATAGAATACCAGGTTGGAAGGGACCTCACGGATCATCTGGTCCAACCTTTTCTTGGCAAAATTACAGTCTAGACAAGACGGCCCAGAACCCTGTCCAGCTGAATCTTAAAACTGTCCAATGATGGGGAATCGACCACTTCCCTGTAGCTTTTGAAATAAATCAGAGTGTTTTTCAAACCCTCACATAGCATGCAGTATAAAAGTGTGATTCATTTCTGAAAGAACCAGAAAGTCCTGGCATACTTATTTGCATCGTTAATATATATTCGCTTGTAGGTTCCCCCGTTCTACAGTTGTGTTGGAATATTGACAAGTCTGTGCTTCCTCAAATTATATTTACATGCAAAAACTGATGTGGGTAAAGATGAGAAAACCTGTTAGAATTTGCTTAAAATCTCTTGGCCTTATTATGGAAATTATAATACTTGCTGATACATGTATTTAAAAAAACCCAAAACCTAATTCAGGTCTTTCCATCGATTTGTTAAAGTCTTCCATTTTTCCACTGGGCCAACACTAGAGATCAAATCTGGGCAATTATCACGAGGGCTGTGAGGGTGCAAACAATAAGAACTCAAGTCATGAGCAGTTATATCTCCTGCCTGGGCTTTGTTGAGGCACAAGTTAGTCAAGCCAATGGCCATTTTTATTTTTCGCATGCCTGGAATTAAACTGCTTGCAAATGGCCCAACATCATACCGACGGAATCTATGCTATCAGTGTTGCAGACTTTTTCTTATTTTTTAAATAATTTCATATGTATTTGATGAAAGACATATTACCAAATATTGCAGAGCTAAAAATACAGACTGTTAATAACTGAACATTTTCTGCTTATGGGTGGGCTAAACGTACAACACGAGATAAGGTAAAGAGACAGATTTGTGAAGCTTGTCTGTGGAGGCTGACCTGGCAACTTGACTCTGGAGGTTGGCCTCAATTGCTTCAGGTCATATCTGTACAGACCTGACCAGTACAGAAGTGTGAAGGCAGTGGATCACAACAACGTTGCTCCTCGTAAGCTACACGTTCAAAACTATGAAGATCAAAAGAGTCATAAGCTCTTTTGGGGGTCAGAATATATAACTACTAGGAGAGACTAACTTCAGGGACAAAAAAGTATGTATTTATCAGGAATTTGTACTATTATTTGCAACTAGTAATTGAACTTGTAGTATATCAATAAAGAGAAACTTTAAAGATTTACAGAAACTCTCCAGTATACATAATAAATAAAACTCTGGTTTGTGCAAAACAAGGCAAATAAAAGCAAGCATCTACTGCCAAGTGGCGACTATTCAAGAGAGCTTGGATGTCAGAACCTTAGCTATTTGTTACCGGTCTTCTTAAATTAAGTCAATAGAGTTTGGCATATTCTATAAAATGAACTCAAATGTGCTGTGTTATTCCTTGTACTATAACAGGTAAACAGGATAACACAGCTCTCATCTGCTAGCTAACATGAAGCATCATGACATTTATCAGGCTGTTACACAGAAAGAAAATTACCCATGTCCTCATGTCCCCCTCCTACAGAACAGATTTATTTAAACAGAAATATCTTCTCCAAATTTCCATCTTGACTTAATGTCCTTCTGATGCTGTATTTTCTCTAGAAGAGGGAATCAAGCAGTCATTCCTAATTCTTAAAATTTGATAGAGATGGAAATGGTGATCCGTTACTTTGTCAGCTCTGTATCAGCTCTTGGGTTTGGTACGTTTCCAGTATTCCAGTGAAGTTAAAGACAAGGGAAATCAAAGAAAGTCCTTAATCATGTTCCATAATACCACGGTTATTCTCAGCTTGGCATTCATTGAAATATTACTGGCATGAATTCACTGCCTGAAGATGCAACTTGCAAGCGGAAATGGGTCAAGGAAGACCCACACTTGATTTGCCAAAGGACTGCTTTGATGAAAAGACAGAAAATGCATTTGATTTATCTTTCATTTCCCCGATGTCAATTCAAGTCCATTACACAAGGGTAAGTGATTAGAATTAAAAACAAAAAGGGACTGACAGCTTTCAGTGTTTCTGCTGAGCTCAAGAAATGTCTGTATTCTGCTGAATGGTACTAGCTTCTGGAGACTTTCCATCCACTGAAGACTGTTTTGAAAGCACTTTGACATTTGTAATAACTTCTTCTTCCCTAGCTTGCTTTCACTCCTCAGGTGGATATCCATATTGAGATTACACGTACCATATAATATAATAATCAATGTGATTTTTAGAAATGCTAAGCAAATAGTTTTCTTGATGTCTGCAATATTGGCCTGTACCACTACTATAAATTGTGGCATCTTCCAGTTACATAGAGCATATTCTAAACAAGAACATAAAGTAAGTATGCAGTTATTGTGATTTACGGTGCACTCATCCAAATTATATAAACTCAGGTTTGAGAGCTAAACACAATGCATACTGTAAGAAGAGATGGACTGGCATAACATGAATAGGTAACGCAAAACAGGCTAAGCCTCCATCTACACAGTAAGGGCTCACGTTATTGCCGGCAATGTAAATGTAATTTGGTGGCACTATGAAACTGCAAGAAGTCATCTTCTTTTACTTCTCCCTTTTTTTTTTTTAATTTCCCTAGTCAAGCAAAATGAGTTTTTATGTACATACCTCACTAAATAATTTCTCCATATCAATCACAATTTCTATATTCCTTTTTTTAGCCTTTTTATGGCAGTTCCCACACCACACATGGTAACTTAATATGCAGCCCTCAGTGAAGAGGTTCCAGATTCTTAGGATGAAATGGCAGCTGCAGGCAGTTAGGCTAAGACGTAACAAAATAACAATAAATTGGTGAAGGAATTCCTGAAGTGATCATGAGCTCCATAGCTCCTTATCAGTGTTGTCCAGCAGGCTAACCCTCAAAGGCTTCCTTGCTTAAACACAGCATATTACAAGTTTCCATAAGAGATTAAGATCTTAGTCTCATAGCTACATTTCTAATCTCTCAGCTTAGTTTCTATACTGGGCTTCACGGAGTTTACTAACAGCTGAATAATGCAATTAGGAGGAAACAACACAACCTCACAAGTTTATCAACTTTTTCCTCACCAAGAGAGACCACAGTTTAAAGGACAGCTTTCAGTTTAGTTTACCAAACTACTCAAAAGACTAGAGTGAAAGACATTCCAATCCATTGAAGCAATAAAAGAACGCTTCTTCCAAAATACAAGCTTTATACACTTAAGTGTCCTACAGCTATGTGGACTATAACATGGAATTGACAAACAAACTGATCTTGAAATGTATTAATGTAAGAATATCAAGAAACAGAAGAACATAAGGAAACAGAGATTGAATGAATAGATGTAGGTAATAAGATGAGCATTTAATCAGAGTAAGATATGCAATTCAATGGTACATCCTTGACCTAGCCATAAAATTCAAATGTACTTTCAATTATTTATGAATTGTATTCAACAGATAATTGATGCTAGGTTCATACACAGAACAATAAAAAGTTATTAAGAAATCATCATCAGTGCAGACCGTACAACCATAATACTGAAGAATTTTAGGATTAATGGTAACATTGCCAGAAAAGAACATTTCTTACGAATGTCAACAACTGAGAGGATGTCTAAGCATGGACAGCTAACCTAGAACCTTAGAAAGCTTTAATGCTACAACACCTTGTAACAAATATTTTTTTGAAAAGCATTACTCTTATACTAGTTTCTGTATTCTGGAATTAAACGGCTCCTTTTCCCCTGTATTTCAGCATCTCACATAACTCAGTATCCTGAAGTTATTACTCATTCAGATACTCAGAAGATCTGACAGGTATTATCACCTATACAGGAAGAATTCTGTAAGAGAGTAACATAAGCTAAACATCTTACAAATTTCTCCCCAATATACAGCTAGCACTATATATAAACAGAGTTCCTATAGTAAATCATAAAGTATAATTTTCTTATGTTGGAGAATCTGGGGACCCTAAGTGCATAATAATGCAAGTACAATTTAGGACAGGTCAGACAGAAACTTTATTAACGATGACCGTAGTGAGAGAACATTTGGACAGCATCTCCCTCTCTGCTCCCTTGCTCTCTTGCCGGTGACTGGAGGGACCCAACCTACATACTGTTTCAGAAAAGGAAGAGGTGAGGAAAAACAATCACGTCAATGTTGACAAAGGACAAGTATCCATCCCTGGGAGGGAAGGACTCCTTAAGTAGTGTGCTAATTGCCAAGGAATCAAACAGTAAATAACATGACAATATGGAGGCTCTTGATGGAGTCTACAGTAGTGGCACACTCAGTATTCTCTTAGCTCAGAAGAGGGGAGCTGGAAACAATCACAGACTGTCAGCTTTTAGTCAGAAAGGAATGGTCGTTTACTAAAGGTAACTTCTTAGCCAGACCTCTCAATCTTCAATATTAATAATTTTACCATAGAGTCTCCACTTACATTTTCCTTTCTACCCATACAACAATTGGATAACCAAGACATGACATCTCAAGACTCCCAAGCTTTATGTCCATAGCAAGCACTAACCATGGAGCCTGTAAACATACAAGCAAAATTATTGTAAACATTAGCATATTAAAAGGACAAGCAGAATGGAACCACGAAGAGGTTATATTTCAAGCTAGTCCGGTATAATTGAGAAAGTGTTATATAATTATACTCACAAAGTATTAATGACAAATAACTACAGATTACTAAATGAGAAGTTAATAAGTACATTATTGTTGATGAACAACATGGGTAAATTAGTGGTCAAGGGGAAAAAAAAGGGGGGCTACAGCAAACTGACCACTACATTTGTACACAACATTATCAACTGAAACTGTCAGCCATCAGAAGAAAGGAGCAGGCATGGAGGGCAACTGCTTTTGGTAATGAGTCTAACAAAGAGAAGAATAGTCAATACAAAGCAAGAGGGCAATAAAATTTGGAATAGCTTGAATTTACTTGAAGCATGGGCACACTAAGCATTCGGCATTGAGAAGTGGAAGGTAATGAGCCTGTGGGAAAAAAAAATTGGATGGGAAATTTATTCTTAAAGGCCATATGTTGCAAAAGTTTGAGCAGGAGTAGAATGTAGCATGGTGGTGGGTAAAACTAAATACTCTTGGCGCTGTGCTTAAGACTGCTAAAAAGAAAATCAAAAGACTGAAAGATCAATTTCAGAAGATACTGGAACAACTACAGCTCTGGTGTGAGAAGGTGAAACTCCCACAAGGAACAGTTCTCTGGTACAACATGACACACTTTGCTAAATACAGGCCAAGAAGACTTAGGCAAAATTTCAGGACATATGAGAGTCTGTAATGTTACAAAATTTACCGGCATGTGTCTGTATGAAGACTGCTATTTACTCTGTTTTACTCATGACTCATCAACATTTCATGAGAAATTCTTGGCCTGGACTGTGCAACTCATTAATTTGCAGATCACATAACTTATGCATAGGCTTCCATTCTCTGAGCAGAACATAATTTTTAGAATCCGTTTTTTTCAAAGCAACGCTTTGAGCAAGCTTTTGATGTGCTCTGTGCAGTTCCAAAATTATTTCCATGATTATACATACCACTGGGCTTACCCGCTATAATATTTAATGAAAGCAATTAAAAAAATAAAAAAAGGTGGGGGTGAGGGACAGGCTTTTCTACTTTTCACACATAGACCTTTTCTCTCCCCTACCATAAATTCTGCAAGGGCTGAAGGTGGAATAGGTGTTTAGGGAAACACAAGCTTTATCCTTTCTTTCATTTTCTCCTCCAGCACTTGAGAAAACTCCATTCCCATATCGTGTTTTTTTTTTCAAATGTTGGGATCCATATTCCACATCTAGCCCAGGTGTTCTCCATCTGATTTGCTCTGGCTTACTTCTGTTCGCATCATTTCTCCATGGTTGCAGCTAGATGGCTGTAAGTGTCAAAAGTTCACAAGTGCTCGAAGGACTAAATGGGCTTCCATTGCTTCTTTTATCACTATTTGGCAGCAATTTGGGCCATGATCTTTAAAATATTCAACTTCAGTTACTATTTTGGCTGCTGAGAGGGGCAGGGAAGAAAAGGAAAGAGGGATTTCTAATAACCAGTAAGGCAGCGGAACTGCCATGGAATTCCATGGGACAAGACAAATGTACTTCTTTATTTCTGAGGTACTACCCCTGGTAAGTATCAGAGAGCCACCATAAATAAAGGTAACATCAGAGTTCCCCAAAGGATCACAGCATTCTATCAACTTCAAGATTTTATATCTTATCTTTGTGTTCATATTTCCTTTCACTGATACGAGCACATTGCCAAAAGTAATTAGATTTTTATCTACCACTAGCTCCATATAATGCTCCCATTTAATTTAATGGAGCCTCTGGTCATTAAAGATATACAGAACTCTCTTGGCCTTGTTCTGCATTTTCCTCAGTTTGGTATGTTGTTAATATCTGAACACAAAGACATTAAACTGAGAATACAATTAAAAAATAATAAAAAAACCCAAACCCCGAGTTCTCATTGCTGATTGTTTCCAAACCTTGTTGCCACTTCGTTTAATTTCCATTCTGCTTTAGGTAAAAAGATCTTGTACTGGACTATTTGTGAATATTTGTATAAAGTAACATCAAAGAAAGGGTTTAGTTTTTTTTTTTTGACATAAGATTTCCTACACTTTAAGTAATAAAAATACTACACATTGGCACAATGCATCATACTTTGGAGCACTCCGAGTGTCTCACAGCAATAAAAGGTATTATATATTTTCTCATGAGGAATGGCACGCACGAAGTTGATAATGTAATAGCATTTACTGAACCCAGAAATAAATCCCAATATACAGGCTCTCAAGACAAAGTGCTATCTTTCTCACATGTCTCTATACTGAATAATATAAAATGTGATACTATAATTTAAACAATAATTAATATAGACGAAGGCAAACCCTTTTTTGAGACATCTTTTCTATTATGCAAATAGAGATTATAGAAGTCCAAAATTCAAAAATATGAGACTTAAAATCAAGACAAATGCCTATGCTCTTTGCGCTTCTCCATATTAACAACTATATCACAAGGCAAACAATATTTTTTTAAAAAATTTTACACAACAAACACAATATGACAATTTCTATTAGGAACTGTGGACACCGGAAGTGTTCCACGGAAATCCACAATAAGTGGATTGTAGACTTAGCTATTTTGGTGTTTTCAGAGGTTACTGAAGTAGAAATACATTCAAATCCAAAACTTCCAGTTTAAGACAACCTGAATGAAGCTCCAAGCGCAGTAATTATAATTTTGACTAGAACTACCTAGCTGAAAAATATTTAAAACCTGCTACTTCTATAGACAATGTTTAGTTATTGATCAAAAATAATCAAACACTGCTGAGAAAACTAATGTTTATAGGGAGCTGATCTCTTTGGGTAAATTAGCACTATAGATTTTCAGCTGACAAAACTTTTTCCTATCCAATCTATATTTTTGTCACACATTTAATCCAAACTGCTTTTTGAACATAAGTAGTATTCTGTTCACCTCAACAAACCACACAGGAGATTTAAAGATTTATCCATTCAGCACATTTCATCTTAACCCTATTGTGCTCATTTTATAGCTCTAGACAACTTTTCCTATTGTTAACGCAAGAGTATTTGCTAAGTCACCCACCTATTTTACCAGATTATTTTACTAATGAAAAGTGGGGGTTTTCCCTGCTACTTCACATTCTTACCCTAATTTAAATGTACCGGAAGTGAACAAGTCAGATTTCTCAGTAACCTGTTTCATTATTCAGATTAGCTATATTTTAGCTCATTATCAGACATGGTTCCCTAAATTCTCTTTTATATCCGCATACAACTTCCTTATTTTCCCCCCAATTTCATACCTTATGTTGCTCCCACTTAATATGCCTTAATATGCCTTTTTTTTTTTTTTCTTAAGCTTATGGTAATTTAGAACCACAATTCAGTTTCATACATCTGCCATGACTGTGCTAATTGCAACTATATAGAAAAACTGAGACTTGTGATTTCTTTGTATATTCTTGAATGGAATTAGTTGCAAATACTACTCATGTTTCTCTGCTTTTTTTTTTTTTTTTATACAGCACCACATTTGTTTTCATTGATTGGTTGGTATGGTGCATTGACATACCGTAAATATCTATTCAAAATAACCCTGGGGTAAACATAATCTTTTCCTGATTAAGAAGGCTGCAGGTTTACTTTGAGGTGAGGGATGCATTAAACTATATTCATCATTCATTTAAATTATGGTGATTTGGTAAATGCATGATGCCATCATTTGTTATTAACAGTAAACAATACAGAATACTTTGGGCTGCTCATATTCTTTCTCAAGACAGAAAGGTGCTACTCAAAACCACTAAAACCAGGTATTTTGCTCAACAAAATTCTTTTTTGTAGGAAGTATTTCTGTCTCGAGGTGTTTAGACCCATGTCTTCAAAATGTTTCCCTCATGCCTTGGGTGCAACCTGAAGTGCTTTTGCACTACCTTTTAGCAATAATTGTCACCAATGGATCCACTTTTAGACAACGCAAGTTACCAGTGCACGGTACTTATCAAAAACGTAGATCCCTAGGGTTGAATACTTACATCTCCAAACATGACCCAAAAAAAGCCTACATGCCAATGTATCTGCTTTCTAACTCTACCAGTTAGTTTGATGAAAATGCTATCTTTTTTTAAACATGTTGCCATTCTAAATCATCTTATGTTTCCTAAGCTAACGACCTTATAAGAAAGAGACCTTATGCACCAAAATAAAAGCCTCTACCATTAAACCTAGGTACACTGCACTGCACTAATCCTCTTTTTATTGGTGAGAAACGTGCAACACAAAGGGCACCTCTGCATTAGCATTTTAGTGTACATCAGGAGAGCAGATTTCATGCCCATCTGTTAAACATCCCTATTTACTGCTCTTTCACTCACTGCAGTGTGGTTTTGGACTGCATGAATTGGTCCTTCTTCAGGTGCAAATAAAGCCAAAGGTGTACTCCAGGAGGACACCTAGCAACATCGAACCACCTAAATTCATTCCCTCCGTGGGACCCAGAATTAGACTTCTGTGAAGTAGAACCTCCTGAAATTCTTAGAGCATGGACATTTTCTCCTCTGTTCCACAGAGCTGCTGCCTGCTGAACGCATCACTTGCTGACATAGACATAGCCATAATAAACAAGTGGCTATTCTTAATATCTCCAAAAATCTGTTTATCCTAGAAGTCTCTTGTTAGGTACCCAGCAATAGAAGACATATAAAAATTTTGTCTTAAATAACTTGACTTAAATGTCTGCAGGCAAGCTGAAATAGATCTGTACGAGCGTCATTCCCAGAACAGAACTCTAACCAGAGGGTAGCATCTCATTTTTCACTTGAAGATAGCAAAAATTAATTGCTAATCCCAAATTTTGAGAAAAATATATATGTTCTTCCACAGCTTTATCAACAGAGAAAAATCCCTACTAGAAATGAAGGAGCAATCAAAACGAGTTCTCTTTCCTGAAATAAAGAAACGTAGGTAGGTCATAGTGAAAGAAGCAAGAGAGTCAATGTCCCAGCCCTTACTCCAGGAATTGTTTGTGAATTACCGTTACAGAATATACTCTAGGTAATAGCCACAATTCAAGATAATTAAAACCCATTCAGTTTCTTCCCTCAAATTAATTTTAATCAAGCTAAGCATGATGCAGTGAAAGAATTGGCTAAATATATATAATCATTACATTTTTAAATTCTTTATTAAGCAGGAGGCATTCAATCTATTAATTAGTGTATTGTCACAGGCAATTTGAAAGCACAGGTCTTAATCCAAATAGAGTAATTTACAAATGGAGAAATACTGGATCATCATTTGCACAGACATTTTGATGCTGACTTACAGCATTGTTTCCTAAATTCAATGATGTATGGGAAGAAATTAATATTTGAAAATGAAAACGAGCATATTTCATCATAATGTGATACAGATACACTCTTTGACAGAGACATTATTGGTAATGGCCTTGAGCCAATATCTGGCTGTTATCTTATTTGTACAAGGCTTCACTTGAAAATCAGGAACAATAGCTGAGAATGCATTATTTTATTCAGTTCAATCATTTTGGTTCCTTCTCCGGCATTGGATTTGTGCAGCGGATGCTCAATATGTTTACCTGAAAAGTCACGAGGCCTATACAACAACTTAAATCCCATTAAAGCTTCGCAGTGGGACTTCAGTGGTGCATCAGCCCTTTACACATGGGTGACTTTCACCATAAATAATGACCGTTTTGGAGCAAGGTTTTCAACTCTAATTAGAGAACATTTTTGTTACTCTCCAAGTGGAAAGCGTCCTGGGGTCTCAGTGGTGCATCTTTTTCTCTACCCAGGACTGCAGTGGCTCTGAAACATATATGCCTGCCTTCAGCCACAAGGTACAGATGGACTGGGTTATAATCCACGGCAAATTTTAAGGTCCTCACTCAGAGAAATGCATGTAGTTTAGAAATGCATCTAGTTTATAATTTGTGGGGAAATATTCTTTGAATTTTTTTTTTCTTTTACCAGGCAGGATTCATTGTAAACTGTGGAAATTTTCACGAGGCTGGCTGATTTCTCAGCATCTGTTTCCTGTGCTTCATCCGTTCTTAATGGCTTTCTCCCCATATTTACTTTTCAGGCTGATCTCTATATTACACTCATTCTCTCCCACTTCAAATCTACTAGCAAGAATAAGGGGATATTTTAAGAAATTTTAAGCTTTACACAATTCCCTGAGTCAGATTAGCCTTTCATTTACACAGTCTGAATGAATTCTGTGTAAGCCTCCCCTAGCAAAGGTACAATATCCTTTTCCAGCCATCCCATCCTCTCTCTTACCACCAACTCACCGAGTGCTGCAAATGCAGTGGAGTAGCTCATTATATTAGAAATGAAAACTAGTAATGTATTCAGAAATTCAATCCAAGAAAGGATATAAGCATGTACATAACGTGTATACAGCAGCTGAATTAGCAAGATACTACAAGTCCTGTCAACAGGAACACAGTCATTTCTTGCCTTTCTGACTCAAATTCAGACTGCAAAACTGTAAATGAACAAGAGTAGGAATAATTTTAAATTAGGAGCCCAATTTCTGCAGTTGAGGAATAGGCAGTTGTACATAAATACAAAGAATGATAATGGCATTATGCAATATACCTATAATTGAAGGGAAGGGTATATTATTATTAGAAAACTTCCACTTTGAGTCATTACTAAATTTCCTTAGTATTGTGAAATTCAGATATATACTCTTTGTCAAAGGTGAATTCTGGGGAAATTTTTAGAAAGCTGGAATAGCAACCAATCACTGCTTATTTTCTATAAGGATTTTTATTCCCACAGACCTTTGAAATTATTGGTACTATTGCCAGATTTTACGTTTGTCCCAGCTTGTTCGGAATTTGGGCTCTCTTTTTGAGTAATAACTCTGTATTTCTAGATAAACTATTTAATAAACAGAATATTTACACGACAGGAACACCATACACTATGAAGTTGATCTCTTTGCACTTGACCTGTGACTTCAAGCAACCTAGAGCTAAATTTAGCCTTTCTCTCTCCTCTGCTTTTGTTCTGTATAGTTTAATATACTGATTATCTTAACGGAAAATTAAAAAAAACCAAGATCCATGTATACGAGGCAGATGAAATTCAATATCTGGGGTTTTTTTAACACTTTTCATTTAAGCCTATCTTTTAAATAGGCCTTTCAAACTGTTCAGGGTTACATGATGTACATGAAGGAAACCGATATGTTCACTGAGAAAGAGGGTAGAGAGTGGGGTGAGCAGAATCAGCCTAAAGTATCTGTTCTCATGAAAAAAAAAAAAAAAAGACAAAATTACTCTATTACAATGAAAAAAGCTACAAGATTTCACTCTATAAAATAAGGAGAGATTGTTGCCATGGTACCAGCAAAATTTCTCCTTCACTTATATGCACACACATGAACCTTTCTTGACAGAATAAAATTATAAATGTGCAAGGTAAAATATTTTCTATTACACTTCTTCAGAGTATTTTAAATAGATATTTGCATTGTATTTACGTGAAATCATACAGGTAATCATTTCTTGCAGATCTCTTCCAAAGCAAAGCAACAAATATTGTATTGACATTGAAATGCATGTCCTCAGAAGGCACTAGGTAACTCAAGGCGCGTAAAAGGGTATATATTGACTTCTGAGCTATTCTCCAGCAAAGACAGATTTCTCAGCAGCTGGAAACTCTCTTAACCTGGACAAAGTAATATTCAGCAAATATGCAAGTGCCTTAAAGTTTTTATCTGGGATGGCTGAATGACTCGGAGTCATGTTCCTGGGGCTCTGTTCCTCATGTTCCCACTGCTATTACTCCTCTGTGGCCTAAAATAGCATAATCTTATGTTCCAGTCTATTTGTCTTTATAAGACATACGACATTTTGTGCCAATTTCCCCAAGTGGTCTGAGCACTTAACAGGAAAACTTTTATTCAAGAGTTCTTAGACACACAATCAGATAGCTATTCAGTGTCCTAATGTGAAAAGGCACTGCTAGATCCTCATTGCTCTTTAAATAGGTAGGTGTCCATTTCATGCACAAAGATTTCACAGCAGTCCTTAATGTCAGTACAAGCATTGATTTTATATGATGATATTATACCATCTTGGCGCCTACAATTGGTCCTTACAGATACAGTAAATTTAATGACAGACATTTTGAAGACAAGAGGGACCACCTATGAGCACTCAAATAATCTATGTTCTTGCATAATGCATGACATATAACTGTCACTTACGCTAATTTCTAGATAAGGAAGAAATATATATTTTCAAAATGATCACTGATTCGCTGAAGATTGCAAATCACTAGAAAAATCACCAATCTTTGAATAAGGTCCTATAATAGCTTTTTTAAGTTTATAAACTCATTTTCAAATGTGAGCATAATTTCTACCTGAGTTTTGTCTGACATGAACTTCCAGCCAGTAGATTCTGCTGCACCTGCAATCAGCTAAAGTCTTTCCCCATGTAATACACAGATGTGATCAAGCCACCTTTTAAAGTTCTCTTCGATAGACTGCTTTTTTTAGGTTTCACCAAAGCAACCTTGGCATCCTTCTGAACAACAGAAGTGGGCATAGTAGCCCAACAGCTGGACATAATAGCCCAAAATGCCACACACATAGCTAATACAATTTCCTAATTCCCAAAGGAAAGTTCTTTCTTCATAAACCCTCTCAACACATGTTCTCGTAGCTAGAGCTTTGCACAGGGAGCTCATGGCTGTTTGATTACCCAGTATGACCTCAAAGTCAGAGACGATATTTCCAGAGGCAATACTGTCTTGATCTCAGTCCCTCAGTCTGGCAATTTGACCTACATTCACTGTTCCTAGATGCATAACATTGTATTTGGCCATGTTAAAGTTGAACTTATTTGAATCGGAAAGCAAGCTATTCAGATGATGCTGTATAATTGGCTTGTCCCCAAGTGGACAAAATTTGAGACTTTACATTCCCTCCGCAGGATATGTAGTCTTTTTCTCTAAAGGAGAGACTTCATCCTCCAGTGCTCTCTCTGCTTTGCATTTTCCACACCAGCATGACACAATTGGAAAAAGTAATGAGAGAGAAGACTGCAACTTCATATGGTCATATATTTAACCCTTTATTTTGTCAGTTATCAATCTACGTGCCACCACTTTATCTCCCCGGTGCTAAAGCCACCCACTTTGGATGGCTGAACCATGCTGCACGTAGATCTAGAACATACATTCACTGTGGCGCCCCATCACTCTTCCCTTCTTTCTTTCGGTGAGCAAGCAACAGTGAAAACAGATGCAGTATTGTGCCTTGCTGCTTTCTTTCTCACACGCTGCGTGCTAGAGTCTGACAAGAAAGATTATAAATAGAACAGAGCTTCTTTCTCATTACAGTGATTTTAATGAGAATGATAAATGGGTTCAAATAAAACCATTCAGGCTCCAGTGATAAGATCGCTATCTCTTCCAGTGCTGCATCTAACCCAATTTCACGTCATCATTATCTTCCCTAAAATGTAATGGAATTTATGACAATTTAAAGGATCAATCTTAGTATATTTTCTTTATGCTACGATTTCTCCAGCACAGGAAAACTCCCCTCACTTGATCTTCATTGGGACTATACTTGCAGGTATATCTGCTCACAAATGACAAAATAGCCAGCTACAGATTAACACATACATTGATCTGTGAACGTGTAAGACACTTGCCTCTTGGTTGTTGTTTACTCCTAAAAGATCAGAGATCTACTGTTATGACTTGTACTGAGATGAATAATGTAATTAGGCAACACCCAGGAGAAAGAGGAATAAAAAATGCCTGAATAACAAACTCATTTGCTTTTCAGATTCTTTTTTTTAAAAAAGACTGCCAAACTTTAAGAAGGCTGACGAAGACTACCTCAGAAGGAGTACGACAATTATCAGCACAAAGCTTACAAGTGAAAAATGGATTAATAATCCTGAAACTTTTTCATGAAAATTTTTCTATCAGAAGGTTAGAGAGAACTGGAAGTTCATAAGTTACATTATCAGCACAGAGAAGGCATAAGTCAAAGTGAAAGAATAGCAGCCTAAATAGAGCCTTGTCATCAGCTATGACAAGGTCAAGGCAAGGATTTTTGCCACAATAAAATTAAAAGCTATTGTTCCCTTTCATCATTCTCCTAGAAATTGTCTGTGTTGCTTTATGTTATTCCTGCTCCCATGTAAGAAAAAAGAGGTAGAGTAGATCTGGAAGACTATGTTGTCACCTTCTAAAAACCCATACAGCTTTCCGCATTCTTGAGATTATCGACTGTTTTGATATATCTGATGGTTTTGCTCATAGTTCCTTGGGCAAATGCTTATCTGAGAACACATAAAGAGTCTGAAAAGTCACAAAATGCCTCTTTTTGGGACCGTGGTTTATGATTCTTTCTGAAAGATGCGGGATATGCAACACTGCTGCCAGAATGATCTTCCGTTGAGGGTTTTGTACAATATCCTTGCAGTCTTGGTAAATGCCAGGAACTGTTCCAAAAGTAAACAGAGCCTTACAGACTTCCACTGAAACTAGCGCTGAATAAATGCTGGTGCCATCAACAGAGTCAGAGTATTTCACCTAGTATGTTCCGTGTCATTGCTAAACCCTAGCAAGGGAGCTAGAATGTCTCTTTTCCCCTCTCCTCCCCTCTTGCTGTGCCTGATTTTCAGGCTTACATTTTCCTGCTGAAAATTGAACTGGTTTAAGGCAATGGCAAGTATATTTTTTCCTTCTTGTATACAAGGAAGACTGGGGGAGAAACTAGACCTTTCTAGACGTAACATCTTATCTACTGTAGAGACAATGAGACTCAATAACACAGTTGTCTCTTCAGTCCTGTGTTCTTAGGGCTCTCAAACCTTAACTGTTAGGTCTTAAGAGCTAGTAAAGTTTTCCAGCAATACAACAGCTGTGTGCACTTCACACTCGATATGACTTTTTGGCATAGTAAACTTAGTTCTACTCCCTTCTTTTTCCTGTAAAGTTTGTTGGTCTCCCCTGCCAAAACACACAGAAGGATATAGAGTTAGCACATGTCCATTTTCTCTGACCTTGTGGGCTAAATACTAGTTGAGATTTTACGGAAACATAAGTCTAAATGTTTACCGCAATATTTACCCAGCCTTTTGTTCCCTGCAGAATAAAGTCTGTATTGTGCATTTACATTTGGATGAGATTCCCTCCTGCTGATTTATCTAAATATAAAATAAGAAAATAAACAACATCAACAAAAACCTTCTGATTTGAGCCCCCATTAAACCCCAGGTTTTCAAAAGCACTCTCTTTAAGTCAAAAATGTCACAGCCTTTTTTATTAGGGCTGAAATTACGGAATGAAAATATCTCCTCTTCTCTGCGCTCCAGGAAGGCCCTCAACCACCTCCTCATTCCAAAGATGGCTAATAATTCCTGCACGTATCGTGTGTATGCATGAAAGTGCTTCAGGATGAAAAGTGCTATATAAATGTAAGCTGCTATTAATTATGGCACTCGAAGGAACATTCAGATAGCTTAGTTTTTCAAACTGAGCCTACATTAACGTTGCTATACGTTCTAAATTTTATTTTCTCCACAGCTTTTAATTTACCACTCTGTCAACAAAGAACTATAAATTCACTATTCCAACACACCTCTAAACCTAGATATACTCTGCCTGCTGATTCAACTACAACAATTGCCTAATTTATATTATTCCTAGACCTCAGCTGAGGCTGATGTAAGACAAAGACTCAGAAAGGAAGATGAGAAAAAAAGAGTTTGTTTTATATGTACATATAAAAACATACATTTTACAACATGGGAGCAGGAGTACTGAGCAGAGAAATCAAGAGTGAACCTGTTAGACACACATCTTCCTCAGATTTCCAAGCAATTAGATTAAAATGTAGCAATTAAAAGGGAGGCAGAAGATGATAAGGATTATAATCAAATTTCTTCTTCTGGAACACCTTCAAGCCAGTGTTCTCAAAGCATTTCATTAAACAATCAAATCTTATATGGCATAACATAAGTTCACTAAGGGATTAAAAGATATTTTCACCCACCACCAGAATGACTACTTGGTGGTTAACAAGCAACTGTATGTGGTAAACACTTACTGACAACTGCACAATAAAGAAAATTGAGAAGTCAATATTCAGAAAAGATAAAGTCAGGAATTCATGAATAGGATTGAGTTGTCCAAGACAGTAGCCCTAACACTCCTAGTGCTGCAGTAAATGCCATGGGACTTTTACCCAAAGTAGTATTAGCTTTCTGAATGCAGGAGGCTATACAACTTTTCATTTTCTCTGTTTTTGTGTTAGTTTCTAGTGATTTTGATGACCGTAACATAGCAGTAACCTCATCATTGGATGGTCTGCATCTCTCTTCAGCATTGCAGATTCTCTCTTTGCGTGCAACCCGTATCACTCTTACCAAGATTAGCTTGCAGAATATATTCAGTATAGGGCTATTCTTTAAAAATTTTATAGGTAAGTCTGAAGGACTCAATTTGTTAACCTGAGCATCTTGCTGGAACCATGTGACTGCTATAAACTTTTATATGACCTACAGTCATACAGAGATGTACACTTTCCATGCCAAATTTCCATTTGCCAGGAAACCTGCTCAGTCTGGACCTTTCATGTCACAAACAGTTGGGCTGCTGGCAGAATGCTTTCTACAAGGTCTTGTTCCATTTTTGATTTGGGCCAAGTGGAAATTATATCGGGTTAGAAGGCAGTCAGACAGAAAATGCTGAGACAAGAAGCAATTCTTTGTATGGTTGAATGATCGATTACATTATTGTTTCAGAGATTTAGACTGCATTGTTATGGTGCATCACAGCACTAGGAACCCAGGCTGAGGAGATTGTCTTTTACCTATAGATAGGATCCACTTGCCCCCTAAGAAACTCTTTTTTACAATGTTCATCTCAGAAAGGTAAGAAAGAGAGAAGGAAAGCATCATCTATTGAATAAACAGTCATTATCCAGCTACTGGTAGTTCCTGTTGTCATCACTCTGAACAAGGAAGTAATTTGATTTTCTCATGTAGAAAGATGTGAGAGGCTTCCAAAAGAAGGCACTGTGGTTAAAGCATCTGTAGTGTCTGTAGACAATAACAGTAACTCTTCCACATCAAATGCTGGGGAAGATGTCCTCAGTATGCAAACCCCCTAGATTTATATGTCTGCATTAAAGGACACACAAATACCCCTAGGAACATAACAGAATGTGTGAATGATTAGTCACAGGCTACCTGTAAGGTTAACTATGGAGACTGGAAGTGTCAAAACACAGTATCCCACATGATGCCTGCTTACCAGGTAAGAGTAGGCTATTGGGATTCTCCACCTCTGATCCTCAAAAAAATAAAATAATAAGGACTGTGTTACAGCAGTCCGGGGTTGTGCTTTCATGAAGTAGATATGAAGATGAGTGTAAAATGCTCTGACAACAGAAAAGCATAGAGAGATACACTGCTGGGAGAGAGCACTGGGGGACTGCAGAGGGTAGAAAGTGCCAAGGTTGATCCCTTCTCATGTGTACTGCTTTCAGGAAGGTAGAACTTAAAATGAAACATCCCAAGAATATTCCACTTCCACCTCAGAGGGTTGATTCTTCTGGGAACAAGAGACAATTTAGGCAAATTTGGACTAGTAGCAAACTGGGATCCGCATTATTGACACTAGAAATACTCAAAATCTGTAACTGGGCAGGACTGGTAAGCACATTGGGCCTCCCCAGCACAGAAAAAAGGACTAGACGTGGGTAGAACAGACCAACATTGAGCACCTCTAGACTTCTCTTTGAACAGTTACTGCTTCTTTAAAATGGAAGGGATCACCTTTGTTCTTTTACACTTCTCTTTGGGAAGGCAACTCGTGCAACTGCAGGGTTTCCTTCCTGATACATATCCAGACAGCAGAAGAGTAAAGAATGGAAAAGCATTTCATCTCTCATACCAGTTCAGTGGAATCTCATTATCTTGCTTGGTGTGGCTGCTAGAGTGACTTAACTGTTTTCTGTGTCATTTTTCATCAACGGTCTTACAAATTACAGTCTGGTTTCTGAGTGATGGATATTTCATTGTAAGAAAGAATGTAATTTGGAATTGGAGATTTGCAACCAAATACTGACAGTGCCATTCAGACCAAACTTCAGGACCAAATCCTGCCCAGCAGAGTCACAACTCTGCCTCGCTGTTACCTTCACACAAGTCATGCCTGCCCAAGCCCCGTGCTGCCTCTGACAGCGCCTGCTTGCTCTTTAAGCATGCAGCATCAGAATTGCAGGGTACAGAGGAAAAGAATGAAAAAAAAAAAAATAAAAAATCCACCCTTCATGCTTTACCAAATGCCTAATCTAAGGGGTTTTTAGATTTTTGTCCTCTAATATTTTCCAAATGAATCCAAAGCAAATGAAAAATTGATATTACTTATTGGCCTCCAAATTCTTACTTTGAATTAATACAAAATGCAGAGACAAGATCATTGACTCATAGTTATTTCTTAATGCGATGAAAACCAGTGGATTTCTCAAAGTATAAGCCAAAGTTCAGAAAATTCCTTCCCTGGACACTTGTGTTAAGAATAAATTATTTCTCTTCAGGTTTGTGTGCGATAGAAGAGAGAATTTATTACTATTGTCAATTGTCACTCACCCAGAAGTACTTACAAGAACAATTCATTTTGCAGTCCAAACCAGCAGAACTTTTAATTCACTGGGTAGCAGTCTATACTTTTACAGCTAGAGAACACGTTTCATTTCTTCCCTTTTTTCCAAATATTGATGAAGTGCAAAAATCACCTTGTTATCTACGGTAATCTGCTCTCACACAAAATTACAATTCAGACATCTACAACATTCTCTAGATAAAAGGCTTATGCAATTCAGGGTGATGTCTGTCCCTCTCAAAAGCCAGAGAAAGTGGTGTCCTTCAGTCTAAATACCATGGATGATTCAGTTTCAGTTCTGATTAGAGCTAGAATTGGAAGCTGCAAATAAAGACTAACAGATTGAGTTTCACTATGTGCATAGTTTGGGTGGGCACAGCTGTGTTAAGGAGCTTAGCAAAAGTCTGACAGCGAGTGAGGAACACCTGTAGTCCAGAAGAACCCCCATAACAACAGTTTCCTACTACAATTGTTAGGCAAGTTTTGCCTAAAGCTGAACTACTCCACCCAAACACCCAAAGTGGTGACTTTTTGTTATTCTACCAGTAACTGCTGCATTAAAGGGTATAAATTTCATCATACTGGCATCCTCTGCTTTAATTTGCACAGGATTAGTTTGTTTTTTCATCTTAAACTCTCTAAGATTTTATGGAGCTTTAATGAGTAACTAAAAAGGATGCAGACTTGTTAAGCCTCTGACAGATGTTCTT
This sequence comes from Stercorarius parasiticus, assembly GCA_013396915.1. Lineage (NCBI taxonomy): Eukaryota > Metazoa > Chordata > Aves > Charadriiformes > Stercorariidae > Stercorarius > Stercorarius parasiticus. The sequence goes on along the minus strand of VWZL01002658.1, from coordinate 402,907 downwards.
TAATAATATCATCGTTCTTGGTCTTTTCAGAGACTAGACAATTGGGATTATATTTTGTGGTCTGGTATGCAATATTTATTAGAATTTAACTATTTCATTAGCTTGCCTTATGAAGGTGCTGTGTTAATGGCTGCTCTTCTATCTTAATTGTTGCTGATTATTTTTTTTGTTTTTACAAGCGTAACCACACTGTGTGTATCCAGTATATCACTGGTGTTTACTTTTCAAGGAGATAACAAGGCTTACCAAACAGTGTCACCCAGCAGGTTTTTATTGCTGCATACACTTTGGTAACATAATGCCCTTCCTTTGGATATATCAGTTATCATCACCTTTTCTTCCTTTACACTAGCATCCTGTTGTCTTCAGAAGCGGGAATAATTTCCTTTTCTGATAGCACAAGTATCACATTCAGTTGTATCTCACAAAAAATGTCTATGAGTTTGGGAAGGAAGTGTGCAGACACACAGGATAAGAGAAACATGATAAAACCGAGTGTACCAAGGTTGCAAAGATGAAGAGACATGTAGCTAGATAACGTACTCTAATATTTTTACCAAAAGCCCAAATTTCTTTTCCCAAGAAAAAAAACCCCAGTGTTTTCGAGATTGCTTTAAGAAAACAGAGACAGTATAAATATATATTGTTCTTCCTTCCTGGCAGAGCAACCAAACATGCCGGCCTCACTTACAGTATCTCATGTAAAATCACACAGCCCTCCAAATGGGACAGAAAATTGATCCTTGAGCTTCAGCCAAAAAACACACTTCAGATATTAGCACCAGCTATCTATATGTTGACTTTAGCAGCACCTACAACAAACAGCATTACAGAATATTTCCACTTAGCTTACCTGTAGCCAGTAGAGTAACGATACCAACTAGAAAAATGTTCTATAATGCTATCACCTTAAGTAGCCCAAGCTGCTTACCTGTCTCCCCACATTCCTCAGTAATTGCCTGGTAAAGCTCCCTTTCTGGAAGCATCCTTGCACAAACAGCACAAACCTCCCACAGATTTCTCTCTCGATAGTCCCACTGCTTTTTTCATTCCTTCTGAATATTGAAAAAGAAATTCTCTAATGACATTTAAGAGGGGTGTTTTTGAAAAATTATTCTGCTTCTGCATATTTACCTTAATAAAGTTAAAAGAGCCATAACTCCATAATTACTTATAAACATGGCTCATTTAGGATATTCTTGTTTTATTAGAATAGCAGAGTGCATAGTTGGTGGGGGGTAGTGGTGTCTGTCTGTCTGTCTATTTACTTAGTTACTCACTCACTCACCCTGAGTGCTAACTCTCTAGCCTGCGTTTGCAATAATTGCAGCTGACTCCAAGCTATTGCTTGTAAGGCTCTCCAGGAGGGTACTTCCTATCCCAGAATGCAATCGGGTTTTCTCATTAATCAAAGTTCTTGAGAGCCGAATGTTTCCTATTTCGTAATCACACCTGTGAATGCTGCTTTAGGAAATCTTTTTTGCCAGCTTTAACCACTTTTCCTTTTGAAATGGACTGAAAACATTATATTTAGCCATGCATTTTTTACAGGACTTAAAATCCATTTAATGGAAAGAAGGAATAATTTTCCTATTTCTCTTTCTATTTCTCTCTCTTTTCCATGTTCTGTGACATGGCCATATATCCACCTCTTCACCTACCCCAGTCAGCAGAGCTTTTTTGTCTACTTAAGTGCTATCTGTTTCCTTTTTCCATCTTTCTTTCTGCTGTCTCTTCTTTTTTTCCTTCCTCCTCCCCAGGTTTCTTCAATAGAGATAAAGGAGAAAAGGGCCAAAGCTCAGCATACGGCTATCTCTGCATTTACAAGTTGTGCAACACAACAGGAACGTATCTGTAGAGCAAAACAATTCTTGCTGGAGAACTGACATCCACGCTATACAAGTTTCAAGAGTTTTCTTTCAGAGGAACTCTTAAACCTGAATACCCATTCATGACTACAGTACGTTAGGTGCAATACTTGAATATATCTACTACTTTAATTTCACCGGGAAGGGAACAACTGTGTGTGTTCAGAGATTACCCCATAGTACAAAACATAGCATGGTGTTGTGGTTTGGCCTGGCCTGGACACTAAAACATGGTAAAGGGAGAGATTAGTGGTGGATTTGCTTTAAAAACAGACTCCTGAGTTAAGTTGATCACGTAGACATACTCTAAGTCACTGACTGAATCAGTAATTCAAACCCTTTGAAGTAATTCACATCCTAAAGTTACAATTTTCATACAGTCACCTTCATCAAAAAACACACTTAATTGATGCTGGACCTCAGTTATTGAATAACAACATAAAGCATTTATCCAGGAGACAAGAAACCTGAGTACACTTACCACTTCAACAGGAGGGACTTCCATCAATATCTTACTGCCACACAGAGTACATAATCACTGGCTAATGCAGTAAGAAGGAAAAAGCATACTTGATCCCTTCCATAGAAGACAAACTACTGTGAGGCCATAAATTCAAGCTTCAGAGGAGCAAAACAAACATAGACTAGAAGACAGGTCAGTCAGCTAGTGAGAAAATCAAAAGGCTTGCATTTTGTTCTGACAATTGTCTGTGTATTTTAAATTGCCCAGTCACCAGCTAAAGAAAACAGAAACCGTACTGTGAGCAAGCTTCAAATTCAGGTAAAGCATACAGTTGCCGGTCTGACAGAAAATAGTAAATTGTATGTCAATCTTGAAGCAAGCCTTATACCTGAAGGACACTTATGCTTGCCACTCGGAGACTTAGACAGAACTGGGGAACCTTTGCACCTTCCTTTTGGATCACAGCAGAGCAAGGCCGGTGTTCCAGGCATCTCATCCACCTCTCTCTTTGATTTCTACAAACATGCTTGTGTTCACGTTCAGAAACCTCAAGAATGCTACACTTCAGAAAGTAGGTGTCTCTAGGGCTTTAATGGTACTGGAAAATGCCTCCTAGCCCTGGGCATCTAAATTCCATCTGTATCCTACAGACAAAAAAAAAAGAGGTTTTGTTGGCTTCTCCCCTGTGCCATTTTTGGGGTGATCTGCACTTGCTCAATTCAACTGCTCAGCTCAGTAGGGAAGCAGGGACTGAGTGATTAGTATCATCAGTGCTGAAACATCATCCTTTACATTCCTCCCTCCTCCCCATTTTTCTTACTTACACTGAGAAAGCCATCAGTTTCTCACATTCTTTGCTTTCAGCTTTCTTTACAGCTAAAAGGCTCTGTGACTCACGAGAAAGCTTATAATGTCTGTCTCATTCTGAGTCCTACTGGTGAAGAGTAAAATGCAGAGAAGCGAGCAACAACAGAGGTCTTGATATTAGCTTCCATTTTAAAAGCACTAAATCTCCTACTAATGGAGCTTATTAATTAGCAAGGGATCCTTAAAAACATGAGGAAGTAAAAGTTTTATGAATACTCTTTTTAATGGCAAATATTTTTCTTCAGGGTAAAATGCTGGACTGCAGCGTTTCATTACTGTATGAAATTATGATTCTGTGTAAAACAAACACAAATATGAACTGAGGAGGAATTCATTGTCAGGCATATTTGAAAAGGATTGCAGGCACCCAGGGAATGTTTCTGTTTGTTGGTTTAAAACGCCTTTTGATCTGCATCCAATTTCCTCCTAAATCTTAAAGCATTTCAGTGCAGTCTTTTCACACAACATGGAGTGTGATACACGCTTTGCACATAATTTTACCCCGGCTCAGGCTTTGAACTAGCTGCTAGTGGTAATGGAATATGGAGCTGTCGTGTTCTGCTATTTCAAACTCAAACTAGGAGATGAGAGACCGAAAATAGTTACTCTTTTGACACACTGTGTTGTGTCACCGAGTTTCAGTTTCTCCTTTAATATTGGAGAAAATCCTGTGAAGTATCACCATCTGCCCTGCCTTTATACTCTCCCCTGGACACCCACTGTTGGCTACTGTCAGAGAGAAGTTACTACCCTGGATGGATCTGACAATGGCTGCTGTTATATTTTTTATGTTTTTCTGAAATTTTAGTAGATCATAAGTACCTCACGTTGCCACAGTCACCCTTAAATTATACTTTTGGTTGATCTCAGCAGAAAGGCCAAAGCCTGATATTCTTCCCACCATAAGCAGTGCAATTGGTCTTGTTGCCTTCAATGAAAGTTGCACTGGATTTTGACACATAAAATTGTAGAATGAAGAACCTGAAGTGTTTTCTCCTTCTCCAAGGTTATCTTTTGGATCAGATTCAGGTTTTTCAAACTACAATAATCTCCTTCTGTTTTCAACTGCCCAAGAGGAACAGAATAATACTGGTGCTAGTCATATGAGCAATGACTCCTCATGTACCGACATCATTCCTGAGAGGCTGGCATAGAGATCAGCACGTAGCTTCTGTGTCAGCTGTACTACCATAAGACATGGGCAGCCAAAAAACCTGCAGGAATATATATCTTGTGTAAGAAGAAAACATCATTAACCAAACCTCATCCCTAGGCTGGTATACAGAAATCATATTGCTATCAGGGAGACCGATACATACAGATCCAGGGGCAGAATAAAGTTGCTAGATAGCATTTCACTGTAGAGCTGTAATTATTCACATTGTTTTTCTCATAATAATTTTAGATTAACACACTAAAACTATGTAGTGAGTGAGGTAGATTCTACTTTCTGTCTGGAACAATTCCAGACTAAGTTGCTTCCTGATGAATACATAAGCTAGTTCTGCAGTCAATGAAACTACGACATGATGTTGAAATACCAATCCAGAGTCCTTTGGACAGCATGCAGAAGAAATGAAATGGGTTATTTACATGGTGTTCAATATTCTTTTGTTATGGAGGTCATTTTGTATTTCTTTCCAATTAGAGGGAAAGGTTCACACAAAGTCCAATCTTTGTTTAAATTACATTATCTACACATTCACAGGCTTTTTCTTGCCATTTATGATGTTAACTGCAGGTGTCAAAGATCCAAGGTTCTGGCATTCATCATGAGTCAGCACACAAGAGACTAGTTTCTGAACTCAGCAGTACAATACAGATCCAAAGGCATACTATTACCTATCTCAAACCCAAAACTTTCCCATAATAAGGAATCAACAGCCTTTGTTCACCAGTCTTTGCCAAAATCTCTTAATCTGGCACTCAAAATGATCAGCTGGCAGAAAACAGAATAACTCCAGTGGTGTACACAAAATATCAGCTGGGGCTTAGGGCAAATCTTGGTCCTAATGAAGTTAATGGCAGAATTCCCACTGATCGCAACGAGACCTGACACAGAATGTGACAGCTGCGTATAAACCAGAGCAGACTGGTAACAGCCTTTCAGCTCATTGTACCTCCTTGGAAACACACAGAGGCTTTCACAAGTCCTTTTGTCCACTCCAGCAGCTCAAAGGAGATTTAAAATTACCTCGAGGCTAATGCTGAGCAGTGCAGATACAACTGATTTTTAGTTCTCTGCTCTGTAAGAAAAATAAAAATGAAATGTTGTTTCAAGCCTCTCTCAGATGAATATTTCATGAACTTTCCAGACAATTAAAATTCTAAAAATTACTAGCCAGGCCAAAATCTGTTCGATTTAAAATGTTTTGCAATGCAGTTTAAAAATAAAGAAAAATATTCTGATCATTGAGTTAAACAAAAAAGTAATTTTGAATTTAAAATCTACTAAAATATTTTTTATAACATCTTTCCATTTTTGACATGAGCTAACTGGAACAACACTTATAAAAGTTGTTGAAACTTCATTTCCCCAAAAATAGTTTTGGTCAAAAAAATCCTAGTTCATTTTTGAAAGATGTGACCTTTGGATAGCATGAGGCTGGCAGAATGTGTCACAAGCTGCTTCTGGACCCCTTCCCAAAACAAGTGGCTTGTGGTGATCTAAAAACATCTCAAGACAAAAGAGGAGCAGGTTTAGTAACCCCAGCTGACAGAATTGCTCCTCCTGTCATGCAGGTACTGTACCCCAAATGGAGGGGAAGTTCAGGACTCCTGGGACAAAACAGAGACTGCAAGTGGATTTGCCTTCCACCAGGCTTGCTCAGTGCTTACCCCTCTACTGCACTTGCATAGAACAATGTTCAGAATTTCCTCCTTGTCCTTTGAACTTTCTGCTAGCAAAGTAGTTTAGTACTGCTATACTGAATCCCACCACTCTGTAGGGTTACCTTATTATGCCTATGAAAAATGAATTTTATCTTCTTTTCCTACTGTATCTTTGCCTTTATAGCCCATATCACAGGTGTTTATTCAGGAGGAAGAATAAGGTCAGGGTCTTCTATTTTTCTTTGAAGAGGGTAACACGACTATCCTGTTTTTTCTTGATTTAATTACTGATTCTGTGAGGAAAGCTCTCACACAGGTTCTATTACTGTTATTTTGCTTCATTTGCTACTTGGGGCCATCATACTGCCTGTTTCAGATATGCCTCCAGGCAGTTTTGGCCTGCTGAGATCTTTTTTTGACACCCTGAGAACTACTGATGAGTTTTTGTACCCCTGCAGCAGTGCAACCTGTCTCCTTGGCAGCTAAAAATGACGCCGCACTGATTGGACTGTTCTCCGGCATGGTTCACGTATTCTTTTCTTGGCACATAATTTTCAACAGGTGTAATCACGCTCTAAGAGGCCCATGGTAGCAGCCTGTAATACAGTAATTGCTTAAAGGAGCTGCTCTTTTAGAAGAAATGACGCTTGCATTGTCATGCGGGCTGCTGATCATTGCCTGGCACCTCTGCCCTCAAGGCAAGAGTCCAAACAACTTGTGAGAAGGCACTTTGCCATCTCAGCAGATGGACATGAGCATAAGCAGCTTAGGGACCATGTCTGCGTATCAAGCATAGGCATTGAGGGCATGATTCCTAGCCAAGAATGCTGCAACTGCTGTTTATCTTCTGCTTACCAACCAAGAGTTGTTTATCTGCTGCTTACCAACCAAGAGTTCAGGGAATATGTCATTGCTAATTAAGACCTGGGCTGGACTCAGTTTCAAAAGTATAAAAAACGACTGTGCAAAACAAGTGTCTGTCTGGCTTGAATCGACCAGCGAGTCCTAAAAGGGGCCAAGGGAGTTATCAAGATGAAATCTGCACTGGGGCTGACCAAAATGCAGGAAACGGTGCCCCAAAATGTTGCCATTTCATCAGATTCAGGAAAAGAGTAAGGGAAGGGTGAACAGGGAAATCACTGTTGCTATACGGGTGGGTTTATATTTACTCAAAAGAAAGAGTAAAACTTGGCATAATAAAGGTATGTAGGTGAAATGGGAAAAAATTTAGGCCCAATATGAGAAAAAATCCTGATTGTAAATTGCATGGATTTACAGAATAATCTCAGAAAGGAAGGCTTAGAGGCATTTTTGTTTGGCAATTGTAATACCCGAAAGAAAAAACTTCTTCAAAATAAGAAGACAATACTGTATTCACTGTGAGAAAACACAGATGGCCTAAAGGATCCTTTTCTCTCTCAGTTCCATGGGTCAGGTAAGATTACGTTACCTGAGGTACAGCGGTACTACAAGTCCTATAATGCCTTTGAAAGCCTGAACAGGAATTAAGCAGTTCAGAGGCCCTGTCCGTGTACAGAAAAGAAATGAAGCAGAGGATCAGGCAATACATTATTTAAACCACGATGTGACGTGCTTCTGATCATTGGAGACAACTGCAATATCAGATGACAGGATCAAGGACATGCTGAAAATATATTGGAAATTTGTTAAAACTGGATTTTGATCTTACCATTGTCATCTGAGTTTCAGGCCAAATATTCATGAAGTATCATAAAATCTGCACCCACTTTTTACAATTTTAGTATCAAAAATTATTAGTAATTAGGGTAAGAAAAGAGGTCAAGCATTTGCTTTTCTGATAAAAAAGAAATTATAAATAGATAGAAGGAAAGCAACTGAATAAAAATGCAAAACTAAAACTGAGAGGGATTCAATGCATGATACTTTACCGAGTACTTGAAATACAGCACACAAAAAGGAAAATCTGGCCCACAAGGTAAAACACCCGACACCAAAAAAATTCATGAACCAGGCACAGCAAATTTCAGAGATGATGTTCTCTTATTCAGGTTGTTAGCCACACGCTATGAGTAATAGGACCATGTATTTTACATTATTTTATTTCACGTATTTTTATTTACACCCATGAAGATGTCTTCATCATTATGCCTGTATGGAAAGGGGGATAAAAAAAAAGTCAAATGTTCTTCAAATCTTTACAAATACATATATTCAGACAAAAAAAATTCTATATATTTTATGTTTCTTTTACCATGCACGGATACTAAGCAGTTAGAAATGTCTGTCTTCCTTTCCCACTGTCCTTCCTCTTTCCTCACCTCCAAGATAAGAGGAAGAGCCCACAAGGGACCAAAACTAAAGAACAAGCACAGCTCACACAAGCAGATGCAGCATGTTCTAACACCCTTCTCCAATGATACAACAAGATAAATTATATCACTCCAGACTGTTCTCCAGCCCTATGCAAAAAGACAGACAGGATGCAATTGTCATCACCAGAATATTCTACCGGCTTTCAAAAACAGAGATTGTTTTCAAAAACAGTGGAGTCCCAACAGCTACTTTCGTTATCACTACACTTATATCTATATCAATATTTGAATTTATATATTTACACTTCTGTCAGAGGTCCTTCATATATAAGAATAAGAAAATATCTTTGCTGGTATCACAAAAATGCTGCAAGGCCATCACATCCCCTTGCATTGTTTCATACGATAATGCAAATATTTTGGGATACAAAGTAAATTAGAAGAAATCTGCAGTTTTGCCCTTCGCTGTCTGTTACCACGCACTTTATCCTACCGTAACTATTTAAAGTCTAACTCAAAGCACAGTGAAGTCAGAATTTGCTCAACGAAACAACCTTTTCTTATTTATCACACTTCAAGTCACTTAGCTTTCATTTGAATATCCTGATGACCTACACAGTCACACATGAATGTCAGTTGAACTATTACAACTCACTTTCTCATACTGCTTATACTGCTTTGCAGTGCAGACAGAGCCCCTCAACACATCAACAAAGTCAATTAAATGGATATTCTTTGCTTACTTACAAGGTGTAGGTCAGCTATCAGGTTGAAGATGATGTGTTAGCCTTATCCTCTCTGCTAGACGGCAGAATATCTAATTTTGCGAGGCTTGGTTTGGAAAAAATGTAGTAAAAAATTGCTCGCCATCACATAACACAAGCACAAAGTACCGTGACTGGGTTTTGTAAGGCTGGAGGACATGCACTGGGCAGTGCCTGAAGGGTATTAGGGAAAACAAAAACCTGAAGAAAGTAACCAGTAGTTGAACAGCAACCAGCACTAGATGGCACACCAACAATGAAAATACGTGCTACTAAAGTAGTACCGTTTTTTTTCTGGTTTACCTTCAGCTTTTCTTTCCTCTTCCATGGTATCAAAGCCAAGGCTAAAAAGGAGAGTAAGCACTTGCAAGGGAGGCACTCCACAGTCAAACTTGTGCTTGCACGTGTCCAGCTCTCTGAAAGGTCTCCAGATACCTGCCTGAGGTGCCACTGCTCCACAAGCAGCGCACAAAGAGGCTGAAGTACCTCAAAATGGGCTTAAAATGTGTGGTACTAAAGCTAGACACAAACATTACGGTTGTTCTCAAGGTAATCCAGTCCTCCTTGTCTCCAGCTTCTTGTTTTCTGTGTCCACTCTCTCTCAAATTCACACACTTCCTTTCTGAGGCTTGCTCTAGCTATTCATCTCATCTTCTGTTTCACCAGCCCTCCACTAGCATAACCATCCAGACTATCTATTTCTATCCTGCATAAAAATTCTTGCATGCCCAAGCTCCAGCAAAAGAGGTCTTGCACACCAGCTCTCATCTGGGACTCTTATTGCCTATCTGGAGATCGAGAAAGCTAAACTCCTGACAAACTTGCTCTAAAGAGGACTTGTATGGCCTCCCATTTATAACTTCAGGCCTTCTAACCCCATTCACAAAGAGATTTTTTTGGAAAATTGCCTTTTTCTTGTGTAAACTGTTTTCTCGCAGTCCAGTTTCATTGCTAGCCTACCTCAGTGGGTAAGCAGAGATCTGCCAGTGGTGGTGGTGTGGCCAGTGCACAGCCAGGCGGGCAGAAGAGGAGCAGGAGAGACTGACCATAGTCCCCGAGCTGCTGCCACAAGAACAGGACACAGTGGAGCCTTGGGTCCTCCTCATGCCTTCTTCTTCCATAATTATTAGCCCCCAGTAACTAGCGTAAACTTTTCACATGGTTACCAGGGAGAAAGACAGAGGAAAAAGGGAAAGGTAGAGTCAATGATCTTTCCTTGAGCCTTCTCAGGGTCCTGAGAAAGGTATTTCAAGAATTTATTCTATGCCGTGGGGGAGGAGGCACTTTCTGAAAGCAGCTCTTTTAGGCAACACTAAGCACAAGGATGCATTTGAAATGTGACCCTGACCTACTCTGTGCTTCATGTTTTTGCAGGAAAATGCTTTTTTCTACTGCAGATCCACAGCTTTTAGCCCTTTCCTGAAAGAAGGGGTCTGTGACCTGTCTTTGAAACAGCTAAGCAGGGACTATTCTTTTCCTTTTAAAACACAGTTGAAAGGGGAGATGATGAAACAGCATTGAATAAAATATGAATCCCTGGAGCAGAACTCAAGCTATCCGTCTATCATGTAGTGCCCTGCCCATGAAGCTGTGTGCGTACTCCTGTTATCTTACTGGCCCAGTGAATCTCGAGTTCATTTCTGTACAACAATCCAGATTCAACAGGATGGCTGAAGAGCACTGCCCACGTGTATACCCCATTAACCGCAGACATCTGAACTAGGCAAGAAAACAGAGCAATGTGGGTCTCAACTCTAAGACAGGAAAGAAAGGTGAACATGATTCTTTTGCAATTACAGGCTACTACATATAAGGGAAACAGTAGGGTGAGACTATCGTCCTTCTAAAGGAAAATGACATCTCCTACTGCATTTTGTCTTTCCAGTTCATAAGGCAGTTAACTAGGTGGAATCCCTTTTGAGATACAATCACAGGATTATCTAATTACTGGATCTTGAATGTGAAGCCCGTCAAACTCAAGTTATGAATTCCTTGGTACTTTAGCTTGGTATCTGGACAAGGCTGAGTAAATCTGAACTCTGGCAGAAGAGGGAACAGAAACATACTGAAGTATAATCAGTTGCAGCTACTCTGAAAGCCAACAGCAGTCAAAGGGCCAGCGTCCAGATCCTGACACACAGAAGGAAAAGCATGAGTTCATGGCATATTTAAGCTCACAAAAAAAGAAAGAAATGAAAAAGGGAAAATATATAACAAAAATGTCATGAGCAGTACAACTTTTCAGGTTTCTTATGAAGTAAGTGCAGTCCAGCAAAGCAAGTACAATTTGAAGCGCGGGTTCACTAGTTAATAGCTTAAGTAAATTCTTGGTTCAAAATTCCACTGGGAACACTAGTCATTAGGCACTGTCACCTACTGTAGATGGTTATGAAGGATCTTAATAGAGGAAGAAGCTATTAAACATTTCATCTTAATAATACCTACCTGCTGTCTCATGGTCTGCAAAAAGAGACACAAGAATTTTACATGACGAATTTATCTCACAGAACTGCTGCTTGCTACAGAATTTTTTCTCCATTTGTCTTTTTTTGCCATTTCACTCCATAAGCTCTGGAAGCATTTGCTGCCAGAGAGGAAAAATACATTATTTACTGAACCAAACCAACAGTTCATGTAGGTTTATGCACTGTCCTTGGTGGTGGTCTGTATGAGTTACCTGACACAGAATAGGATGGAAGAGGTACAAGAAATTCTAAGTAAAAATTCTGAATAGCAGGCTCAGTAAGAAAATCCTGGCTTAAGCTCAGGATGAGTATGCCCCGAAACATAATGATTAATAATCATTTGAATATTGCATCCCACTAATATTTGTCAGTTCTTTCCAATTTTAGTTCTAGCAGTTTGATAATACTGAGACCATTTCAACTCATATATTCCTAAACAGTATTTCACTCCTGTACTGCATTCTCCCGGTTCACCAGCACACAAGTTAAATCGATTGAGAAACAGGCTGCTTTCCATCTGCTGCCAACAAATGTGATCTAATACATTAATTATATTAAAACCCTATCTTTGAAGAGTTTTTTAATAACATGCTAGAAAATCATTACCACCAGTTTTTCCGGTTAAACTTATTTAGGCTCACGGTCTGGTCTAATATTCCAAACTACCCTAACTACAGTCTTCATCTGAAGAGCAAGCCATTAGTTTTCTGTTTAACAGATGTCTGTCTGTTTTGGTTTAGATTCCCGAAGTCAGATGCAAATCCCTCACGTTGCCTCCCTTCTTCTTCACTGCTCTGCTCAGATAAATTTCCCCATGACCCACCTCCATTATGTTTACTAAAGCAGAAATGAAGCATAGATTTGTAACATAAGCAGTAGGTCTTCATACTGGTTAGCCCAACACAGGCAGTCACACGAATAGTTTTTTGCATCCTGTTCAACATTAGTGTGCGGGAGAACTGATTTCTCCTCACACTTACTTCCATTCTTCTGGAACTGTGAAAAAATCAGTGGCCTTGATTAGGTATTTTGTCAAATAGGTTTTGATGAGATGCGTAGCTGGAAGGATATTTGACTAGTTCTGCATCTGTGCTTTCGAGCAGAAACAGCTCATCAGCTTAGCTCATATATTTCAGGAAAAAGAGCAGGATGAAATGTCATGAGGCTGTACTGAATTATATGCAAGGTTTACCGACCTAATTCACTTTTATTTTTCCTTTTTTTTTCCCCCCCCTCTAGTGCAGTATGCTTCAGTAAACCTAATATCTGACTTCCATAACTATTTTGAAAATTATAAATACCTCTTCTATGAAGCACTATGAAAAGTCATTGCATCACAAGCCTTACAAAGAGATGCTGAAAAAAATCTTTCATTAAAAGTCATTAGGTTCTAAATGAATCTACAAAACCATACTCAGAGACCCATATATCGCCTGTATGGGGAATAAGATATATAAAGTTTGTGGCTGGCAATCTGTTATTTAAATGGAACATTAATGTAATAGAAAGTATCTGCTTGTATCAGCAAGACTACCATCATAAACTTTACGGAGTAATCTCTTGCTGTTAATAGCATTTCCCAGGAATCACCACAGACAGCACAGAAAACACATGCACTGTAGAGATATACAGCAATATCCAATGGATAGTCCTTTCTCTTAAATGCAAAATTAGAGAGGGCATTATTTAAAAAGGTCAGCACTCAAATTCGATTCTGGATCTCAGATCCCCAAAATACGAGGCTAGGGTACCAATCTGATCCGTATTTTCCATTTTATTTACAAAAAATTGAGAATTCACCAACACTGAAATCTGGTACTAAGTATATGAGGAAGAAAAAAATGTTCTCAGGTGTGGAGTGTGGTTTCTCCCCCTTACGTTAATGATGTGGAATTTAAGTTATACTTAATGGATTAAGATGTGTAAATTCAATTGAAGTTTTCAAGTCAAATCCTTAACTAGTGTAACTCAGATACAGTTCAGACTTAAATAACACCAAACTAACAATGTGAACTACCAGGGAGTAAAACCAATCACAGTAAGAAGAAATAAATTACTTAACTATGTCATTTCAGTGACTAAATAAAATATCAGGTTTAAGTAATTTTAGCAATAGCAAGGCTTCCAGTAGCAGGTAGCAAGATGCTTCTGAAAAAAAAAATAAATAAAATTTGTTACTCTCTTGGTGTCTGAAATAATTGAAGATTTTTTTGTGTTGGTGTTTTGTTTCATCTTCTATCACTGCAATATCCAACCCAACAGAAAAATATGTGATGTCTATTTGGCTTCATTTAGACTTCATCAGTGAATGGTGGATAAGGATTTTTCTGACCACCCTGAGGTTGGAATCCCTTTCTGTTTTCCCATCTCCATATTCCAGTATGAGTCTGTGGACACTTCACACCTAAAAACCACTGTGATTCATAACACAGACATTCCTGTTCCTTTCTCACCTGTAGGACCTAAACAATATGTTCTGAGCATGTTCAAGCAATGAAAGAGGAGAGGAACTGTCCATAAAGTCATTAGAATATTTATTGAGGTACTGGACAATCCAGATCAAAAAGCTTCATCACATTATAAGACTTGGACTTATCAGCCCTACCCGCAGGACAGTATCCCACTGGAAACCACAAGACAAGTGATTCTCAATCTTTCCTTGTGAAGTTCTTCTTTGCATAGAAAAATTAAAAATATTTGTCATTAGTTTGAGAAAAATTCTTGCAATTCATATGGGATAAAAGCAAAATGAATTAAAGTCCTTGAGGAAATTAGTATTCGTTTCTTAAAAGCAGAGAGAAGCTGGGGAGGGCCATGAGAGACAGGGAGCTCCCCAAAGGCACCAACATCTGGGCCATCCCCTCTGCTGCCTTTTCCCCATCACCTAGCTGTTTGGCCATTTCTGCATGCTGACTTTCATAAATCCATTTTTTAGGTAAATATTAGATCCAAGGACTGGGTGACAGAATTTATATACTTATCTCTGGGTTGTGAACGCGTCTAGCCCTCTGGGCATGAAAAGTGAGGAATTAGTAGGTTAGTACTGCAGCAACAGAAATCCCCTTGAGAATCTACCCTCAATGTCTCAGCTCTGTGTTGCCTGAAGAAGGGCACGGGTCAGGTTATTGTACAGAACAAAACATAATAAAAACAATAATTTTTTTTTGCCATGTAAACCACCACCGCCTGAGACAAGTAGCAAATTGTAATCTCTAATTGAAGGTTCTCAGAACCAAGTATTTTTCCCAGTTCAGTATAACGGGAAACAGTAATGACAAACTGATCCCGTATCTAAAAACATGACTTACTCTCTCCTTTTTCTGACTTTGAGAAGACTGAAAAACCTTTATCTTATTAATAGGGCATACTTTTTTAGAAGTACAAAGTACATATTTGTCCAGAATATTTCTAGATTAGATTTCAGGACAGCCATAAATCTACATTAGAAAATACCTTGGCAAGCAACTAAGGTTTCATTGTACAAAATGCTTCTGAGTAATACTTAGCAGATTATGCTGCAATGTTTTTAAAGGCCAAAATCTAATCTAATCTAATAAAAAACAATTCATCTGAACTTCCTGAAAGAAAGGATAGGCGGGTGGTCCACTTAAATGACATCTTTACTTTTTTCTAGGATTTTCAGAAATACGGGTGTAATGTAGAGACGCTTGCACTCCAAAGCCACTGTGTGCTTGGAAAAGCCATTTATAATAAAATGTTAATAAGCACACTGATGAATTAGGAACCTAAATTCCCTTTTTGAAAATGAGGTAGGCACTGACAAGCTTAACTCTTCTAAAAATATAAGTGACTCAACACCATAATTCCCCAATTCTCATGCACATAAGCAATGTAAATTAAGCTTTTTATCATTTAAGGAATGGAATTATTGCAAATGGCAACTATTTTTCTACTGATATTCAAGCTAATAAAGAGGCTACGTATACATTCTACAGACTCTACTTTTATGTCCAAATCTGAAATGATTTCATCCCGAAGTTGGTTAAGGGTAATTTTTTTCCATCTTGCAATTTGAGCAAGATAACTTCCATAGCTGTAGGCAGCTTGTAGCAGACTTCTCAAAGAGCATCAAAACCAAACCAGAAAATACAAACTCTTATTACAAAAATGTTTATATTTAGAACAGGGGCAAATATTTTAAATACTTATTTCCACGGGAAGGAATTGACATTAAAGGAAGAAGGGGGCAATGCATGTGTTTGCACCTCTTCCTAGATGGGAAAAAGAAAGGCAATTTTAGTTTCTTTCTACAGACCCATTCTAGATGGTCTGCCAAAATCTTAGCACAGAAGCCCCACTCCCCTTCTGCCAGATAACGGAAGCGGAGCACCCAAACCCGTGTTTCCTTCCCTTGCCATGCCATGTGATAAATGGTCCAACTCGCTGCTTCCTCAGCTGCAACATGGAGCCGCCTGTTGGGGACTTGCCTTTCAATGTTGCTTTTTCCTTGCATCCAGAAATATCTTCAGTGCCTGAATTTCTCAAGAGGATTTACCATCAGCTACATATTTAAAAAAAAATTCCCCAGACATTTTCTAACATTCAGCAATCTGATGACTTTTGGAGTAGATGATTACTTATTTGAGCACAGACTTCCCTTTTTCTTCATTTTTGTGCTTTGCACAATAGGGGCGTAATTATATTAATGGTCTTTTGCCTCTAAAGTCTGTAACTTGAAAGGGTCATGTCAGAGACTTCAGCATTTCCATCTGTGCCAAGCCTCCAATGACCTATTATTCTAAGAAAAAAAAAAATAATCCCCTAAAGCACAACAACATTTAAAGATCTAGCAGATCACTAAGGATCTGCTTGAGACAATAATATAAATATATCAACTCTAGGAAACCAATTTGGTTCGATGAATGCACGGTTTGTTTCTGGACAGTATCAGACACCTTGTCTGAAAGAACTGCACTCATTTGACCTGTTGACAATAACCTTTTCCCATTTCATATAACACATACATTGTGATAAACTAATCCCAGCATTCACACCCAAATTTGGAAGATAGAAACTTAGGACACAGTGTTTGCAAACTGAGCTCTAAGGTACTCGGGCATAAAAATACACAGCAAGGGATCTTAAACTTGTAAATAAATGTCATTGAAGAATACTCCTGAGAGCAAGTGTGTAAAAAACCAGGTTGTCAATAGTATATTTTAAATCAATGAGCTGCTGTAGTATTGGAATTTAGTGATGCTTGTGCCCTTTCTGACATTACAGTGCTTGCCACGCTTGCTTTGTCTGATCAGAGGCTGTCATCTTTGCTGTTGCCATATTTGAAGCTGCTGATGAAACAGCCTGAGGACGACTGGAAATACCTCTTTGAAATGCACGGCAGGATTTCTCAAAAATGAAACAACAAAACTTTGAGAAAACTCTGCTGCAGAACCAAAAATGAGCATAAAGATATTCTGACATCCAGGAAATGCTCAGATAGGATTAAAATTGGGGGCAAAAAATTGCGTAAAAATATAACCAAGTATGGACAAGAGTTGGTGCACAGATGTAAGATTCCCCCAACTAAAAGTAAATATTTATTGTTTTCTCCCCGCCCACGTGTATCCAGCTTCTACAATGGCAGAACAACAACTAACCCTGATTCTTTGCTGTGGTCTACATTGAGAGATATAGGGATCACTTTAAATTTCAGTTGCCGAAAATCACTTGGTGAAAGTACACGGCAAAACTTCTGTGTCTCAGATGAAAGGCTGGAGGTTGGGGGAACAGAAGTTGATGATGATCTCAAATTGATGATTTCATGGTAAGGAGACAAATAGGAAGCCTTCTGTAGTACCCTGCTAGCAGAAAATTAGGACATTCTTTCTCACAGGGTTTTGCTAATATTTTATTATTGGTGACATCTCTGTGGGTTCCCTGTGTGCAAAAGATGGAGCATCACACTACAAAGCCTGTCATGAAAAGCAATCCCAACCAATGCTGATTTCATTTAAAGGTACCAACATAGCAAAAAACTGAGCAGAAACCCAACACTCTGCTATACGTGGAACTTTCTTGCCAAGAACAGCACTCTAGAATTTTTTTTTACCCTTTTCCTGCTTTTGCTGCACCTGTAAAAGATGACTGCCAGCATGCAGCAATCAGTGCTATTTTGTAAAACAGATGATAAAATAAACCTGCTTGCAATAGCAGATAGCTGGAATCAATGATGTAGGGGCTTTCCTCCAGTGCTGCATTCCTATAGATGGCCGTTAAGTATTGGAAAACGAAGCCTTACTATGTGTTACTTGTTTTTATATACACTTAAACAGAAGTTTAAAGTTTCAAGCCTTGTGACCCCCATCAAGAAAAACTTCAATAAAACAGGAAAAGAACTTGTCCATCCCAAATGATGTACATCCCTAGTAAGTAAATTACAACTTAGCACCTCAGAGTAGTATTGTGCAAAGGCAATACATTGGCGATGTCACCTATAGACAAAGGTGACAAATGACAAAACACCCAGGACAGTACCTGCAACACCCTCCCCTCCAACAGCTGGTCCTTACCCAGGGACACGGCCTGATGTCACACAGATACTTGTGAGCTTTCTGCAGCAAAGACCATCTTATTCTTTTTATTATGCCACACCGAGCAGCAGGCAGTCTCACTTCATCACTGAGGCTCTGGAATTCTCTGGTGCAAATATAAATAAATGAGCCCACCAAACAGGCTTTTCATGGCCTCTGCTGGAAACAGAACCTGCTCTGTGTATGACAGTCAGTGTTCACAGAATCACAGAACGGCAGGGGTTGGAAGGGACCTTCAGAGATCATCTAGTCCAGCCCCCTGACAGAGCAGGTTCACCTAGAGCACGTTGGACAGGAATGCATCCACGTGAGTTTTGAGTATCTCCAGAGAAGGAGACTCCATAGCCTCTCTGGGCAGCCTGTTCCAGTGCTCTGGCACCCTCAAAGTAAAGAAGTTTTTTCTCATGTTGAGATGGAATTTCCTGTGTCCCAGCTTGTGTCCGTTGCCCCTTGTCCTGTCACTGGGCACCACTGGAAAGAGTCTGTCCCCATCCTCTTGGCACCCACCTGCTAGATATTTATAAGCAATGATGAGACACCCTCTCAATCTTCTCCAGGCTAAACAGACCCAGGTCTCTCAGCCTTTCCTCATAAGAGAGGTGCTCCAGTCCCTTGATCATCTTTGTAGCCCTCCACTGGACTCTCTCCAGCAGTTCCTTGCCTTTTTTGAACTGAGGGGCCTAGAACTGGACACAGTATCCCAGCTGTGGCCTCACCAGGGCAGAGTAGAGGGGGAGGATGACCTCCCTTGACCTGCTGGCCACATTGTTTTTAATGCACCCCAGGAGACCATCTTCTTGACTACAAGGGCACTTTGCTGCCTCATGGTCAACATGTTGTCCACCAGGAAGGACTCCCAGGTGTCTGCAGAGCCACTTTCCAGCAGGTGAACTCCTAACCTGGTTCGTTCTTTCTAACCATTTCCCTTCTCAGCCTGAGAAGTGTGGC
The DNA here is from genome assembly GCA_013396915.1 of Stercorarius parasiticus. Lineage (NCBI taxonomy): Eukaryota > Metazoa > Chordata > Aves > Charadriiformes > Stercorariidae > Stercorarius > Stercorarius parasiticus. The sequence goes on along the minus strand of VWZL01002658.1, from coordinate 383,855 downwards.
AAGATTAGGGGGTTTCTGTTGGAATTAGAATTATTCATCATCCTTGAGCCACCTCAGTCCTTCAAAATGTTTAAAAACAAAAGGCAGTGTTTAGTTTTACCCTGCAAAGCGGGAGCCTTATGCGCGCTGTATCAACAATCAATCTTAAAAAGTCACCTTCAATCTCACGCCTGCCAGGGAAGGGGCTGCGTTAAACCCTCCCCGCCCCAAACGCGCCCCGCTCGATCGCGGAGGAAACATCCCAGCGCGGGCGGACAGCGCCCCCTGCCGGCCCCGCCCCGACCCAGCCGCGCAGCCACCGCGGGCGCGGACCCCGCCGCAGCGCGGAGCAGCGCGGGGGTGGCCGGCGGCTCGGTGGGGGGGAAAAAAACCAAACGGAGCCCCCCCAAAAAAACCCCAAACCGGAGTCCCTCTCAGTGAGGTTTACCTGCCGTAAGTGTAGTTTTAACTCTATGTCGTGGTTTGGCCACTGAAAGGAAGGACAGATGCTCTCTGACCTCTCTCCCTCCAGAGAAGGGAGAGCCTCTCCCTTCGGGGACAGGAGGGAGAGAGAAAGAGATGTGTGAGTTCAAAAGAAACTAAACTACTTTAATGAAATATTAATAATAAAATAATAAAAGATAATAATATTTAAAAAAAAGAAAGTCACGAAATACATACAATACATACAAACCCCGTATCAAGCTCCCAGGATGACAATCATGTCACCAGCAGGCACTGGGAAAGTCCCAGACTGAACTCAGCGATTCATGGGAACCGGATTCTAGATCTAGATTCAGGAACACACAGATCAGGATCAAAGGCAGACAAACAGACAGAGTCCTCCTCAGAGGCCAGCTGTTGAAGAAAGAGCTGTTGCTTTGATCCCTCAGCTTTATATTAAGCGTGATGCAGGTGGGCTGGAATACCCCGTTGGTCAATTTGGGGTCACCTGTCCTGTCCCCTCCTCCCCGCAGGTGTGGCCCCTCTACACTTTTCTGCTTCTGACCCTCCAACAGGGCAAATAATTTTGCTGGCCTTGGTTGTTATAGCAGTAAGTATAAGCAGGAGCCTCTCTGTATACTATTCCTTGGCATAATTATATCTTATCTTATCATATCTATGTCTTTATCTATCATTATATCTATGTCTTATCACTCTGGCTGTGGACTACTGTCTTAAAAACATGCCATTAATTTCAGAGAGTTCAGTGAGTTAGAAGAGGCTTAACTGAAAAGCAGAATTACTGAACAGAAAATTGGTTCTGTTTTACCTCATACCACAACACTTTATCTATTTGTATTTTGAAATACATGTATTTTTCACTTTGCATATGCACAATTTCATATGTTTGTGCATGCGCTGCGATTTCCACAGAGTCGCTTGGCACCATATGCACGACAACAGATGCCCATGGTAACCATGACAGATAACCTGTGAGGAAGAATGACCTTCGTCCGTATATGAGAGATCTGGGGTAGCATCCAGACTCTGCCTGTGCTCATCCTGATGGACAGTGTTTTCTTGCTCGAGTTTCCTGCCCGCGAGGAGAGGATTTTAAGTAACGCCTGCTTTATCGGCACAGCTACACTCGGGGTGAACGATGGGGACCCCACACGATCTGAAGGGCAGGCCCAGTCATTGGGCACCTCCATGGGGATGGGCCAAGGCCAGGTTGGGACATCAGCCAGGCTCATCTTGGTGGGGCCCATGGCCAAGCAGGGCAGGGGCAGGCAGAGCTGGTGGTGTCCTCAGCCCTGACAAGTTTGTCTGGTGTCTTCTGGGTCCTCCTGCTTCCACATTCCTCCAAACTCTCAGGTTTTTCTTCTTTTCTGCATTTATAAAGGGAAAGGAAATGAAGTGCAGCGATCCGCACGTCCGGGCTCCCATGCAACACGGGCAGGTCTGCGTCACGGTGAGTGCAGGGCTGGCTCTTGATTATTAAAGCTGATAGCTAAAGACTATTAGGTCTCCTTGCCTGCCTAGTATGCAAATTAACTGTTTTCCCATACCACCCCCAAAGAGTTTAAATAAACCCTGAAGTGGATTAAGCAGTTAAGAAAAGGAAATTATCCTCAATTTAGCAGGATGGAATGAATAAAATAGTTTTTAAAAATATGAATAAGAATCTCAAAGCGGCCACATAGGTCCTTAACTGTACCATCTCTAGGCTGCTCTGGTGCCCAGACAAAGCCCAGAAATTAACATCCTGTAATCAGAAATTTTTAGCACTTGTCATCTCATGTCAGACATTTATATTGAAAAGACATATTTCAGTAGTCATGCTTAATTTTGTTAAAAAAGTCATGCTGCCATTTTGTTTCCACTGCAGATATAATTTTTTTTAAAATATATGAAATAATGAAAACATGATTATGTGGACTGAGTATGCAATCAGGACTTTGGAAATAGTCCCTTAATTGGTTTCCTTAGGACAATATCAAGCACCTAAGAAATAACAGAATAAAATAGAAATTTAAGTCACTGGAAGGTTTGAGTTCTGTCAGGACTGTTTTCACTTGTTATAAAAAGAACAGAACAAATTTTTCCAAATGTTTAATGTCAGTACTTGCAGTTCTCCCTTCACAACAGCAGGAGAAAAAAAAAAATTGTCTAATGCCCAAAAATGACATCTGTGAAAAAAATCTGTGCTAAAAAGGATGAAAAGAACATCTAGTACAATTTATTCACATAAATGCCCTTAATAGACTAAATTTACACCATAAAACCCCTTTTCTTCCCAGTTTGCATAATAAAGAAAATGATGGTATTGATACTAGTGCTAAACCGGCTTTGGTGTGGTACCGTAAATCAGACTCATGCTATGATTATCAGACAGACAGATTTCTGCTAGGGACTGTATCAGCCATCTGAGAAAGTCTTATCAGCACATTCATCCCTGTCATCTAACTTGCATTTAAGGGCATCACTAAAATCAGGATAGCCGAGATTTAAAAGGTTGAGAAAGCAACCAGATCACCATAACATTCTTGTGTCGCACGCACAGCCCATCTCAGACAGCCCTTGCCGTAGACTTGAAGCTGGTGCTGCAGGCAGAGAGCATCAGAGTGAATTCAAGTAGCAGCCATCTTCCCAGAACAGCATTTGAAATTTCACTTGAGGAAGCACATTGTCGAGCCAACCAAATTAACATTTTCACCACTATTGACACTACAAGATTTATTACTCCCTGTTCAATTTAGAAAGATTCCCTGGGGAAATTTTTAAGGGGTGCTTGCTTTATTAGTTGTTATTGAGTTTGACCATTTGACAGCTTGTGGGGAATGTCTGAATAACAAAATCCTTGCTAGAAAGAGATCAAGAGACCCCTGGTGACTGATACGGATGACATTGATTTGATTTTGGCACGATGCATTTAGTTTCCATTGTTAAAAGAATATAGCAGATTAATTTACAGAATGAATAGTAACTATATGAACCTTATACACAAAGGAGTCTGACTAGGGCTGCGATAGAACCTGGAGCCCTGCAGCGCAGGCAGCTCTTGCTCCCCCAGTAGGCAATAAATTTCAGCAAGATTACTATACAGAGCTATATTACTATATAGAGCTGGGTTACTGTGGGGAGGAAGCACGAGAGCTGAACCCTACAACTTCTACACTTGCTATTCACAGAAGAACTCCATTAATGTACTACAGTGGCTGTGAGGTGGGGAGGGAAGGAAAGATGGGAGAGGAAGATTTCTATCTATGAATAACTTTCTTCCAGCATAAAGATAAAGAAACCAGGAAACATTCTTGTATACGGAGGATGTTGAAACAATAGAAGCGCTCTGGCAAACACAAAAAAGGGTTGGTGAATATTCCTGTTACACCAAGAAACAATAGGTAGTGGAGGGACATAATGTACTCAGAGACGGTTGAAATCAGCTTGTCTGAAGTTAAACTAAAAGCTGAAGGCTTTTTAAAAGGACTTAAAATACGTCCTTAGAAAAATGCCTCAAAAAGTCTGAGGTATTTCAATTTCAGATGAAGTCTCTGCTGGATGGGCAGCAGCTATACATATTCTAGACTGACAACTGCACTAAGATACCTTTCTATCATGGTTCCAAAAATTCCCTAGCCTCGTGTATTTATTTTCCACACTCTAGTGCCCCAACAAATGCAGAGTTGTGGCAACCTGGTTGATCGTCCCTACAATTCCACCCTGAGACCACTGAGAGCTTGAAAAATTACCATGTGAAGGAAGCAAAGGGTTTTTATTCAGTCTGTGAGCATTTGGGGGCATATCCGATCTGAACTGTCGAATCACAGAGTTCATCCGAGGCCTAATATGAATTGATCATTAACCCCACATCTGTGCTCCATACTGGGCTTTGGCAAAAAAGTGTGCCAGGCAAATATTCAGATTATAGAAACCAAAGGAAGCCTGGAATCCGTTTCTCCAAGCACGCTGAGGTTTCTCAGCAGGCCTTTGGCCCACTGTTTTTCTACCCATCTATACTTTTCTGTGTACAGCTACTGCAATTATACTTAACCCTCTCTGTGTAACATATGCTAATGTAATTTTCTGTACTGTGTTTGAGTCATCCATAATTCACTCCTGCCTTTCTAACACAAAGCTTTATGCCTGTGGGGCTGGAACAAACAGTTGGTTTTCCAATATGCCAGATGAATGCCCAAACCGGTGAATTACAGTCAGCTTCCTTAACCTCGACTCTGTAATCAACAAGTCTATAGAACAAAACAGTTTTAATAGCAAGAGATTCTGTGAGGTAGGAGATACTCATAAGCGATAGCTCAAACTCACCATTTCTGGTGATCTGGCATTTCTCCATTGCCAGGTTAATATCCTTGTCGTTGACCTACGCAATTTCCTTGTGCTAATTTTCTCTTGCTTTGGCCAGAATGAGAGAAATCCTTTTTCTAAAACAAAAAGAGTCTCATGAATAGTAAACTTCTTACTAAAAGCATCAGCTTCAAATTATGAACTTTAGCTCTTGAAAATCAACATTGGACTCTCAGTTTGAATGATACGCCTGTTGTTCCAGGTCTGAGACCAAAAAGGTCGGTGACTATGAATCTCTAATTGGTGGCTAAATAGACAGAAAAATTATTGCCAAGTGTTCCCTAAATGAGACCTTCACACACCTTCCTAACTAGTCTGCTTACAGGAGGAGCAATTCAAGGGAGCTCTGTGAGGTACTGCAGTGCAATTCCATTCCTTACACACTGCTGTACGCTGTGAAAACCAGCGACAAGGCATGAATACTCCTCGAAAAGCATTTAACAGTGAAGAAAAGGAAAAACACATTTCTTCACATTAAACCAAATCAAAACACCGTGTTCAAGAACCCAGCCACAGATGACTAAACCTAGCAAATTGGATGATCATATTATGGTGAGCTACAGGCATGGGTACCATACGGCAAGAAGTATCCTGCAACCAAGTAGCAGCACGTAAGATCAGCCTCACTGAAAGAATGATTGATTGCAAGTAAAGAAGAAAGAAATTACATAGGATAGCTTTTTCTGAGGACAGTATTCTTCTCTGTGCTCTTTAAACCCAAGACAAAGCCTCTGGGAACGTAAGATGCTAATTTAAAAGAAATGAAAATGATTTGTACCTTGTCATATCAAACCCTTATATAAAAGCATTTCCATTCACTGCGTAATGCCTGCAATGTCTAAAGATCTTCTCAATTATATTTGTTTTCTGGTTGATTCTCCTCATCTAAGAAAGAGATACATTGCTATCTAAAAAATGAATGCATCTGACAAGCTTTTTCTGTTTTTCAATGGCATTCTAATAGCAACAAAAAACCTCGAGCCATTAACTTCAGTGCAAATTTTGTCTGAAAATGGATAAACTAAACACTTCAGGATTAGGTCCATAGAATTACGCCATCATTAGATTCAAATAGGTAAATATTTATTCACCATGAATGATATCGTAACACTTCCAAAGGGACTGTGCTGGGAACAAAGGACGACAGTATCAGCAACAGCCCACAGTAGTCTGATGCTCAAACATTTTATATATTCAAATGTTAAATGTCAAACACTTGCAGACAAAGAGACAGGGATGCATTCAAAAGTGACAGAAAATACTTGCTGCTCCCCAAGGGTAGCTGCTGGACACCAGGAGACTACTGTGACAGCACCTATCCCCTGAACCAGCCATCTCTGCTTCAGACAGCAGGAAATAATGGTTTTGCTAGGAAGCAAAAGGGAGAATACGTGGCTGTGCAGGAAAAGCAGAAGGGCAGCCATGGAAGCAGCAAAAATCCTGTACTGTTGCCATTCCTTCATTTCCTTCTTAAGAGAAAAGCACTGGAACTCCGAGAAGAGGAAAAGATATTCTGAGCTGGCTGTGAAGAGAATGATAAATGAACCTGAGGGTAAGATGGAAGGCTGATAAGGGAAGGAATGGAAGAAAGCGGGTATCAGAATCAAGTGGAAAGGGAAGGGATCTGGAGGTGAGTAAGGAGAGCTAGGTAGCACCAGCGGCGTGAGAAGAGAGAACAGAGGCGGAGAACACAAAGTTTAGTTACATGCCAGAGGAATCGTTGGTAAAAAAGAGTTTGGGAATCACTGACATAAAACACTGTACACAATACAGCAGTAAAGCTACATGAATTATTATTCAGATTACACTTAATTTTAACTCTGTGTAGAAGTGTGAGAATGTAACAGGAAAAGAACAAAATAAGAGCTGTGAAGCGTGAAAGAAAGTAGAGAGGGAAGAATTTGTTTTTCTCGGGTTATGTTTTTTACAAAAGGAGAAGAAAACATTTTCACTCTGAAATATTAAGAAAAACAATTTAAAACAATAGAAAGTCTCCATTAAAAAGAGTACCTTCTGGATTAATACCTTGTTCTGTGTTTTGTCTTACCTGTTACTTTTCCTTCTCCCCATTACGCTTTCAACAACTAAATCTGTATTTTAGATGTATATGCCCGATGATCCCTAGCTATTGAGTATACCTGTCATGTATAAGAACAACCACCCTGCCAATTCTGGTATCTAAGTCTCAGCCAGGGTCTGTACTGGGAGTGCACGTCTATATGTGCCTCTTGCCATCAGAAAAAGGCCTTACTTCTAGTTCATGGCCACAACACAGCAGGTGGTCTGCAAGTGAAGCTCCTAAAGGACAAGGCTGACTAAACCACATCAAAGAGGTGCCTTTTGAATTCGCAGAAGTGAAAAATTAGAATTATCAGGAGAAAAGATTAGGTTTTTATACCTGGGAGCCATTAAATTGTACCTGAGGTAGTTCAGGTTTTAAGATAACCTAGATAGGTACAACGTGGGAGAGATCAAGGTACAAACTTAGGTAGGAGAGAAAAACTAAGCCAAGGTCAGGTTACTCTGGCAGGAGTTAAATACAACACTATTATGGACCGTAAAACTAAGTCAATTGTGAATCCTGTACCGCCTCATGATTCCTGCTGGTTACTTTGCATTTTGAAACAAGCAAAACGGGGCTTCAGCCAAGCTGTTTGCTTGAATTTGGCTCAGATATGTCTACACCCTGCTGAACCAACTGATTTCACTGGCAAATTGATAGTAGCTTGAAACCTATCACTGGAAATTATTTGTTGCGTAAAGCCAAGATCATTTGGCCAAGTTCACAACAGGTGTAATAAAAATAAGAAAAGTCTCTGACACATTTTTCATACAACTCACCCAGGACCCCATTTCCTGACAGACCCCTTACCTGCTAGCTAAGCAGCTTCTGAGATTTACAGTGTAGCAACAGGGAGAAATGTTCCTGTTGTTAACAATTTTATCATTGAAAATTGAGTTGATAGATACGAGTTGATAGATATCACTGGACTGTTTCGATCAAAAGTAATGATGAGTAGTGACAAGGGGAACTGTTCTGGAATCATAGAATTATAGAATGGTTTGGGTTGGAAGGGACCTTTAAAGGTCATCTAGTCCAACCCCCCACATCTTCCACTAGATCAGGTTCCTCAGAGCCCCGTCCAACCTGACCTTGAATGTTTCCAGGAATGGGGCGTCTACCACCTCTCTGGGCAACCTGGGCCAATGTTACACAACCCTCATCTTAAAACTTTCTTCCTTATATCTAGTCTAAATCTTCCCTCTTTTCATTTAAAACCATTACCCCTTTTCCTATTGCTACAGGCCCTGCGAAAAAGTCTGTCCCCATCTTTCCTGCAGGCTCCCTTTAAGAGCTGAAAGGCCAAATAAGGTCTCCCCGGAGCCTTCTCTTCTTCGGCCTGAACAACCCAGAGCAGTTGATGGCAATGCTTATCCCATCATTGTCTGGGCCTGGTTTTTATATGGATTAAAATCAGTGGTGAAAGGGTCATCGTTAGGAATCCACACAGGGGAAGTTTCAAATCTAGCTTCTCATATAGTATGCAGTCATGGTGATTGTACTCGGTGCACCACGTAATCACGGTGGGGAACATAACTGTGTTTTAGAGTTTCTTATGATGGAAAAGCAATAGAAAGAATCACATTGTTCCATGTCCTAGCTCTAAAACGAAAGGATGACACCAACAAGAAAAAAATTAGTGAAAGGTTATGGGAGGCATGTGAAACGGGTTCCTCAAAATGCAAAAGAAGGGCTCGTGAAGCAGCGTAGGATGCGGACTATATTTGAGGAACGGATTATACAAAAGTTGCTGGTCTTTGGAGGAGGAAGCTTTCTTGTATGATTTAGTAAGACGTACCACAGTAAAAGAGTACTAATAATCAATTCACCACTGTCTGATAACACCGCTAAAAAGATTAGTGTTAAGGCTGATTAAAGCAAGTGCTGCAACAACAAGTGCAACAACGCAATTGTGCTGAATTAGTGAGTATGAGCCCCAATCTAGCAGCAAAGCATGATCTTGAAAATAAATTCAAAACAGATTTTCAGATACCTGGTTAAAAACCACTATAACAGAAGAAGAAGAAGAGATTTTAAACATGAGTTCTGGGGCATGCAGATAGAAAAACAATGATGGACTCTTAGACATTAGCATTTCTTAAGGGCTGTGATACGGAGATACTAAACCATAAGCAGACAGAAATATTTAAAAATGGAGTGGATGCTCATAAGTGCAAGGTAAAGAGTAATGCTCTGCCTGTTTCAGCTTTCATTTGAGCATGACAGGAAATGTGTGGGGAGGATATCAATTTTACAAACGGAAATGGAGGGATGAAGCTTAATAACCTCATTACTTTGTGAAAGTACAAAGGAAATGAAGGAAAAAGCTGCAGCAGGCCAAGGCAAAGTTAGCTGATACAAATGGTGCCTCATTGGCTAATGATTGATAAGAGCAGCAATTACTGACAGTTTTAAAAAATGTCATTCTATTTTAATTTTCAATATGTCAGACCCAGGAAAATTAAATCACATCAGAAGCCACAGACCTATTACCAAAAGGCCAATTTTTATGAAACTTTTCCTCAGTAATTTTAACGGAGAGATTAACTAACGCCTACTCCATTAACTTGAGTCAGGCAAGTTTTAGGAGGACATCAGGCAAAAAAGGACTAAGAACTGTGGTACTTACAGATACTGGACAAGGCTTTGCTTCTATTTCCAAAGACTGCTTGAAAATCAAAGAGCACATGACCTTGATATTCATAGTAGTAATATCATTCAAGACTTCTATCAAAACATACAGATGTGCTTTGAACTGAAAAATGAATTAGCATCACTTATCTTAACTGATGTAGGGATGGATCAGGAAAGCGGGTGTTACCCCTCCTATGTAAAGTCACATTCACTCCTCTAATGCACCCGTCAGAACTGATGGGGCAGGGTATGAGCCGCTTCAGAGTGAGACCACTACACTTGCAAATCCCAACGCTGCAGCTCCTTCAGTGACCCACGGAAGGGCACGAAGGAAAATATGATCCCTGAGTCTTTATGCAATTGACTTGTTTTAAAAGCCAGGCCAAAAAGTGCTGGGTGTTTTATACCGGCTCATTTCTTGATTCACGCACAATTTCAAATTGTGAAGCACGGACTATGCTTCTGAGAAACCGAGTATGATTGTGCTGGAAAACTGTGAGAAAATTGAGGACCAAGTTTGGTCCAAGAAAAGGAAAGGTTACTCCACACTTAAAGGTCTAGCTTGAAAAAAAACCAACAACAGGAGTTCTTGAAAAATAGACCTACTGATATATTTGCAGTACCGGAGTTTATGTACCAGATCACACAAATATCACTTTCTCTCCTTTACAATACATATCAACAAATGTCTGTGTGTTCATCTTTTGTGTTTGATGATAAGGATAAACCCAGTAATTTCAAGCATTTGACAGGGATGCCAATACCAGCTATCTTAGCAGACTGACTTCCATGAAGATTTAACCTAAAGGTAACCATCCAAAACTACATATTGTATGCTCATTAATAGGAGACATAATGAATTCAACAATCAGGAGAAATCTTCACAATTAATACAGTAAGACTTGAGGATTTCAGAAATGATCCAATTAGTAATTACTGGATAAGTAACTACCATGGTATCTTCTTGCCTCTCTTCACATTTGAACTGAAGTGTGAACCAGTAGAACTTTTAAAATGAGGGAAACAAGACATGACAAATGAGACACTTCCTCATATGTTATGCACTTGAATAGAAATCCAAAAGGGCATAGTTAGAAGGCAAAACTAGTTTTTCTTCTGATAAACGATACAATTTACAATTCATAAGAACTATATAATAGACACAGCAAGATCTCAAGAAAAGAGACTTGACTTTTATTAGAGATGGCATAGTTCCTCTTACGAATTCAGTGGTTTGACAGGAAAGAATTAATATTCTGAAAGGTAGCCACCAAAAAAGTGTTCAAATAGCAGATTTGCTCTGCAGAAATTACAGAATTATGCACTGACTTATTTGTGTTACACTTTGGTTTTCCTACAACAAAAAAGAAATTATATTTTTGGCACTTGTAGGCCACTTTGAAACCAGATGAAACAAAGCAGTACCTTGCATTTTGAGAGCCTTCATCTTTTCCCTTGAAATTTTAAATATACTGCCCAGCCAACAAACGTTTTAATTTGATATTACATTTTTCTTATTTATTGCTGCTATTTTTTTTTCACTGTCTTCCCCACAGGCTTTGCTCTTCCCTGTTGAGGATGTGTATGTAAGTTATTAGATCATATTGATTTCATCCTACTATCATACTTCTTATCTTACTTATAAAGCACTGATTTTTAGATACATCACTTCTGCTTAAATTTGTCGCTTTTACTTTTTGCCTGATCCTTCCGAGCATTTGAATGCCCATTTGAATGCCCGTGCATTTCACAGCTCCTGCTGCTCCTGGATGCTCATCATGTTCACAGAGCTCACACAACTAATCTGTATGCCTAGCCTGAGCTGCAGCTGGGATGGACAGGCCAGCTGGGGCAGCCCTGACAACTGCACACAAGGGTTCCCCTGGGTGGGGAGATAAGCGCTACATTATTCAGACAGGATCTGGGATAGGGATCAATTAGGGCTAGAGACTGGGGAAAGGCTGGAAACCATACAGTCACTGTATCTCACACAGTCGCATGGAAAAGCTGTGAAAACGAGAAGGAAACTGAGGGGCTGCAACAACCAAGAGCTGCCAGCCCACTCATGATTTTTGTTAGAATTAAAAACAAGACTGTATCAAGTAGTACTGGATCAAGGCTGATATCATCCACTATTTAATTTACCTCTTATGAGAAATGCTCCCTTTCAGCATATATTACAACTACCTGAAAGGAGGTTGCAGTGAGGTGGGGGCTGGTGTCTTCTCCCAAGTAACAAGCGAGAAGATAATGGCAGGGGTTGGACAGAACTGCCCATTGTAAGTGAAGATCAGGTTCGTGACCATCTGATGAACCTGAAAGTGAACAAGTCCATGGGACCCAATGGGATACACCCACAGGTACTGAAGGAACTGGCGGATGAGGTTGCTAAACCGCTCTCTGTTCTATTCCAAAAGTCATGGCAATCTGGTGAGGTCCCCACTGACTGGAAAAGGGGAAACATAATCCCCATTTTCAAAAAGGGAAAGAAGGAGGAACCTGGGAACTATAGGCCAGCCAGTCTCACCTCCGTGCCTGGTAAGATTATGGGGCAGATCCTCCTGGAGGCACTGCTGAGGCAGAAGAATAACAAAGAGGTGACTGGGTACAATCAACACGGCTTCACCAAGGGCAAATCATGCCTGACAAACCTGGTGGCCTTCTATGAGAAGGTCACAACATCAATAGACAAGGGGAGAGCAACTGACGTCATTTACC
>VWZL01002658.1:329425-363068 GCA_013396915.1 Stercorarius parasiticus | reverse complement strand
CACCATGAATCGTCTGGGGAAGAAAGCGAACGAGACCCTTATCGAGATGGCTTTGTCAACGGATGGTAGGAGGGGATGGGGAAGGGAGGGGATCGTTGCTTTGTTACCCCCCTCCCTGGCGCTGAGGAGGGTGCTTGCGGAGCCGGGCGCGGCCGGGGCTTCCTGCCCGGTGGTGACTCGGGATGGTGACAACCGTAGAAGTGTCGCGGGTGGGAGGCAACGGGGTGTCCCGGCGGAGAACGCCAGCCCGACGATGCTGGGGGGGTGGTGGTGGTCCGGTTCCTCCCCGGGGGTCTGCAGGCAGGCGTCTGGGAGATGGGGTTGATCCCGGATGGTTCCCGAGTCTGTCTTTGATCCTCCGGTTTCCACTGAAACCAGCCAAAAATAAACACGTTTGCATGAGCCTGAGCATAGTTTCATTAGGTCTTTGTAAACCCCAAAATAAACCTTGGAAAAAAAAAAAAATGGCTCCTACCTCAGCAGGCTGCTCAGAACCAGCACTAAGAGACAGCCCTTAGTTTTTATTTTTCAACAAACTTCCAAGGCAGAGGTGGCCTTTGCGAGCGCAAACTTCTAGCCTTTCAGGAAGCACCAGCTGGGTCCAGGCTGAGATGAGCCGCAGTCGCTCCGCAGCTGAGAGTGTCGTGACAAGAAGGGGCAGGGGGGAGCAGGTCACCTCGCTGCGGGAGGTGGGGGCAGCCCCCCGGCCCAGGTCCCGTTGTGTTGGGGGGCTTTGCTTTTTTTTATAATAGCCAGGTTACACTTTCCAGTAGCCGGGTTACAGTTTCCGAGTCGTGTCAGTATGTAACGTCAGTGTGGTTTCGTTAAATAACATGATGCAAATGCTTAGGGGGTGTTTCTTGGTTCCTCACCTGGCAACACGAATCAACAGTCAGCTGTAAGATAGTACGTTGATGTTTTCAGAAAGATTCTAAGATATTTAAAAACAAATAGAAGAATTTCTTTAAGGGCATCATGCTTTGAGCATCAGTCCTAGAAGTGAGGATCTTGAAGCAGGAAAGAATCCACTAATTGCTGCTGAGTTGGCTGCTTGGGTTGTGTGTTTTCCCTCACAGCTTGAGTACGCTGTCTCTCTTAGAAAAATACATGATGCTATTTTAAACACTAGTGTAAAATCACGATTTTCAAAATATTTGACAGTCTTGTTTCAGAGAGCTATGACAGTAGCTAATGACTATGAAAATTATCCAAAAAGAAGCCTTCTACAGTGACAGCAAGGAACGGTGACCAACCTGCGGCGAGGCAGGCGTGCGCAGCGAGTGTCAGACGAAGGTTTCCCCTCTCTGTGGGCGCCCGGTGGAGCTGGCGGGCTTGCCCAGACCCCGAGCAGATGGGTGTCCCAGCCTCTTGGCCAGCAATTCCCTTCCTAAGGCTTGTGGGGAGGCCTGAGTCATTGCCTGTCCCGCTGCCTGCGAGCAGCGAAAAGCGCTCAGGACAAGGATGGAGCTGCTCTAACCAGTGGTTGTTCTTTTGGAGTAGCTTGGGCCTAAAAAAATATTTACAAAATAGGCGATAACCATTTAGGGACTGATGTTGGAAGCCAGGTTTGTGCACTTAATTCCACAGCATTCAGTTTTCCCATGAGCGCCTTGAGGGTTTTTTATAGTCATAAACCTCAAATATAAGGAGATTTGAGGGGTTTCAGTGAACGAGGATAATTTAGTAGGATTTACCATACAGCAGCACATAACTGTCCACGCAAAATCTTGCACCAGTTCAATTCATTTTTTTTAATCAACTGCTTTTCTAAAACGGAAACAAATGGAGTATGGGGTAAAGTGAGTAGACTTTTTGAAGTTTATGTTAATTTGTTGTCCAAAAATCTCTCAAAGTTTAAAAAAAAAAAAAAAAAAGACTTCCTCAAATTATGGATTAGAAAAGTTAACAGTTTGCATATATTGCCACTGGGACTGCTCTTAGATCTAAACGTCTGCTTTGTGCTTTTAAGGAAAAGATAGCCTCTTAAGGAGGCTCCAAGCTATAGATGTCTGACGTGCAGAAGCAGGGTCTGCGTGAGTCAGAAGGAACAAGGCAGAAGAAAAAACATCTGCAACTTATTTTCCTTAAAGACGTGTATTTAATTCTGGTTTACTACTGCATTTCATTAAACTTGAATGCTGAGGAACAGGCTGTGGGGGTGAAAAACTACTTACCAGCTTGCAGAGTCTGTGTTCAGAGACCGTGTGCCAAAACTTCTACCTTGAAGGAAGCTTTCTGGCTTCCTGTTGAATTACACCCGCGTGAGGTAATAAATTCCATTTTTGTGTGCATGATTTTGCTTTCTGTTGGAAGATGTGTGGCGTTTACTGCAAATATTAAAAACTAAGAAAAGTGAGCTCTCAAGATCGGAATGTAAATATCAGAGGAAGGAGACAACCACAGTATGTTAGGAATATTTCTTTATCTCTATGCTGTCATTCAGCATTATTTTTCCAGCATGAAATGTTAATGCACTAGCTGTGTTGTGGGACATATCCCCAAGACTGTGGACCTTCTGGAAACTTGTAATTGGCTCCATGCTGTGATTTGAAATACGCTGCCTTTATACGCATGGCTCCTTTTTCAAAACTTCCAGGAGTCTGTTTTGAACTCAAAATGCTCTAAGACTGATGTAAATTCAAATGCTTGCTTAGGTTGGTTGTCGTCTTGCTCATCTTCCCTCTGAGACAGGCAGCAAAACGTCGGGCAGGCCAATGCCATGACTTGCCTCAGCATTCAGGACCAAATACCGCTGTCGTTTAATAGAATGATACTTCACTTATTTAATCAGAATGATTATGATTCATACTAGTGACATAAAATACAGGCCTCTGTTCAAAACTACATTTGTAGTATGTACGTAGTAATGTATGTAGTAATTTCTGATCTATTTGTGGAAACACTGAATGGGATATCGTGTTCCCACAGGGCTAAGGCGGAGGGTTTCTTAACGTGGAAGCTTTTTTTTAAAGACTATTCCTAGGTAATGAAATAAAAGCTCTGAGAAATTTAAACATAGTTCAGAATATAAAAGGTAGGGGAGAAAATACTCCCTTATCCCAACCAACGTGCAGTTCCTGGGTGGAATTTCTTTACTGGCTGCGATGCGTCACTGCGGGGGCACAATGTAAATACAGGTTGGTTATTGGAAGGTAAACCTCCTTTTAATGGAAAACTCCGGGTTGTTGTAGGAAAGCCTGCTTTTGGGAACTGATCCCAACAACTTGCATAATATCACCTTACATGATGTTTTTGGTGTACATGCTGCGGTGCTTTTAATGAGACAATTAAAACATCAAGCCCATTCCACCACAGCTGTTAAATACGGATTTTATCCAGAGATTGTGCCAGTTTAAAAAATAAACATTAAAAAAATTGCCCTTGAACTGGAGACTGAGACTTATAGCACTTTTCTTTTAGATGAGGACCCTATGTATGAGGCTAAAGTCACTGTTACACCCTCTCTCTGCAGCCTGGTGAGTAGCAAAGTGGAGCAGCTCCCGAGGAGGGATTAAGAGCCTCTGGCGTGCCTTGTTAACCCAGTAGCAATTATGTGGGAAGGTCAGGCCACACTTCGGAGAGCTGGGCAATATTGCTGAATTCCCTCGGGTGAAGAACTCAGTGACTGTCCCGCCCAGCTCCGGTGAATGGTGTTTAACCTCTAATAAGGGATCCGCAACTTCACCTTTTTGCTGAGAAAATGCAAGAAAATTCTCTGCAGCTGATTCTGCCTCGCACAGGTTTCTGGAGGAAGGGCTGGTTTCCAGCTGCGGGCAGAGGTTCTGGGCTGGGAATGCTAAATAAATGCTGAGGAAGGAACTGAAACTGTACTGCAGCGTAAGGCGGGGGGTGTTCTCTCAGGATTTCCCTCCCAGGCGGTTTCTAGCTAAGGTACTGTCTGGTGGGGTGTCCCATTCCAAGGTGCTAATGGACTATATAGGACTATAATGGACTATAGGACTAATGAAAAGGCAGGTTTCTAGTGCATAGGCGCTGGCTTTTTTTTTTTTTAAATAAAAACTTGGCTTTGGATCTGAGTAAAATTCAAAATTTTGAAAATATAACTGCAGCTGGAAACTTTCCAGTCTTTGCTGGTTAATGAAATTGCACCGTAAATATGATATCACACTCTGGAAGGTTTTTGTAAGTAGTTCTTCTCAACTTGCAAACAAAAGTTACTTTGCTTTCCAAGCTTTTATTTAACAGGTGCATTACAGGTGCATTGCCAGCATGTGTCGAGAATTGGAAGCTGTGTTCAAATGCAAGAATTTGCACTTTGGAAAAGTCTCTACGGAAAGGAGATAACTGTATCGTAAACAAGAAGGGCACTTTAACATCTATCTACAAATGATTAATGATTACTATGATGCAAGGAAAAACTAGGATAAGATAGAAGGGCACTAGTGAAAATGTGCTTTTAAAATTATACTGAGAACTGTTGGCAGATACGTTGTTAAAAAAGACCATTGTCTTCACATTTAATGTCTGTAAACTGATGAATGAGTTGTATGTACACACAGAGAAGTATACTCATCTAATATAAATATGTAATTAAGAAGGTATAGGTAATGTAAAAATGCGGGGAGAGTTGCTGTGTCAGATGTTAAGTGGCAAGGTAATAATGCAATGAACTTTTACACTAGTTTTTTATTGTTGGACTGAAGAGCAATGTGGTCGCCCCACGGTGCTTCATTATCTAGCAGCAATTTCATTGCATTTGGTAGTAGCTTTTCACGTGCGCATATGTATAAATGCACAAAGGGGAAGGAAGACCCTTGTGCTGTATTGCTAGGGATAGTTCTTGCAATTATCACGTATATATGGAAGGATTTTGAGGTGTCGGCTATCTGCAGAAAGCTGAGTAATATGTCAGGAATTATTTATAGATTAAATATTGTGGGGGGAGGAGTTGATTCGAGGTTGGGACATGGTTGCTTGCATTACATTATAGAGATGTGTCTTTTTCTTTGAAGAGCCTCCTGCAAGAACCTACAGCTGTTAAACTTACAGTGTTCATTGCTTTCTTCCGATGCACGCCAAGAAAAGGCGTGCTAGCAGGCTGGTTGGCTGCTGCTCATAAAAAGGTGCAGAATAAGGCAGGACGCCTGAACCAACGCTGGAAACTGCATGTCTTGTGCAACTGTGCTGACATGCATTGTAAGCACTAATTATCTCTCTTAACGTAACATAATACAGTATCTACTTTAACTATCTCATGGTATGTCGAGGGGTGTAGCATGAAAATGTATGTGTAAGTGTAGTTCTCCAGAACAGCTGAGAAAATACCTTAATTCCATACCTGCAATACTCATATTCCAGTAATACAGTAAAGGCTTCTGAATCTATTTCTGTGTATTCAGAATACATCCACGTGTAAATTTGGATCACTCTTTTCACACCACCTCAAGGCAGAACTAGTACTTACTCTCACAAACCGTAGGCCTGCCTTCAGTCTCTCTCTTGAACCCCTGTTTTCATTCTTGGTTTCTGCTAATGTAGGGTTTAGCCCCTGTTTTCATCATTGCTTTCTACTAATGTAGGGTTTCTGCTTTAGTTGTGCCCAAGAAACGAGGAGAGAAATTGTCTTAGGTTTTGTTTGCACAACTGTAATCTGGAATTTTCAGTAGATCCTATTGGGGCTACGGCTGGATGAAAAGCTGGACATGACCCGGCAATGTGTGCTCGCAGCCCAGAAAGCCCCCCACATCCTGGGCTGCATCAAAAGCAGCGTGGGCAGCAGGTCGAGGGAGGGGATTCTGCCCGTCTGCTCTGCTCTGGTGAGACCCCACTTGGAGTACTGCCTCCAGCTCTGGGGCTCCCAACATAAGAAGGACGTGGACTTGTTGGAGCAAGTCGGGGGGAGGCCACGAAGATGATCACAGGCTTCTGTGATCATCTTCATGATGTCTCCTATGAGGACAGGCTGAGAGAGTAGGGGTTGTTCAGCCTGGAGAACAGAAGGCTCCGGGGAGACCTTATAGCGGCCTTCCAGTACCTAAAGGGGGCTTGTAAGAAAGATGGGGACAAACTTTTTAGCAGGGCCTGTTGTGATAGGACAAGGGGTAATGGCTTTAAACTTAAAGAGGGAAGATTTAGATTAGATAGAAGGAAGAAATGTTTTATGCTGAGGATGGTGAAACACTGTCCCAGGTTGCCCAGAGAGGTGGTAGATGCCCCATCCCTGGAAACATTCAAGGCCGGGTTGGACAGGGCTCTGAGCAACCTGATCTAGTGGAAGATCTCCCTGGTCATTGCAGGGGGGTTGGACTAGATGACCTTTAAAGGTCCCTTCTAACCCAAACCATTCTATGATTCTATAGATTAATGGGTTATGGGATTTACTACTACTATTTTTTTATTTTTGCATTGGCAATGTAGTAGTCCGTTACAGATCTGTCCATTAAGAATAAATGAAGAATAGACCGACATTTGATGTTACTCATGTTAAAAAAACCTCATTCCAGGCTACTGTTTCAAATCAGACTTTTTTTTCCAATGCACATGGATTACTCGTTTACAGCTAATAGTATAATATAAGCACCTCATTGTTTCATCTTCTTGGTTTGCCTGGGACTTTTGGTACAGTCAGAACCGTTCTCCGCTGGTCCTCAGTGAGGAGCAGTACAGGTGGTGAAGTTCCAAATGCTGTTTTTTAGGAAGTGAGAATATCTTTGGGTGGAGTGCAGTTTTATAACTGGAAATCCCAAATGATCCTCTTGTCTTCTTTAGCAGGCTTCCAAGGGTAAATGTGAAATTTGAGGCCTTTGGCAAGATAGCAGAAGCCCAGCAAGCCACATGGGTAGGGCTCGTGATGCAGATGGCTGGCCTTTAATTTTCTGCACTAGCCCGAAATTAGAAAGGGCCCTGTGGTTTGTTATTGGAAGGGGTTTTCTTAACTATCAGGTAAGAAATCAGGGAGCTTATGTTTAGACAATTTATGGTGTGCTAGAAATATACCATGCTGACGAGTAATGACTATGAGACGTGGTTTTGGGGGCATGGGCAAGTTGGATGCCTTTTTGTACTTCAGTCCTGTTAATTTACTGGTGCTTCCATAAAAAACTCTAAATGATGGGAGCCATGGGCCGGTGCCCTGCTCATTTTCTTGATTGATAGGAACTGTTTCTCTCTGGGATCAGTATATGACTTCCAGAGTTTATTCCATTGTCTTTAAAGTAATGTGGACAGAAAAAGTCTTGCAAACTCATACTTTAGAAAAAAAAATTGATGGGATTTGTTTGTAAAAAGTCTTTCTATACTAGTATATTTTTATGTTGTTTAATATGAAAAAAATTAAATGCTTGATGAATACACTAGCAAAATTCCTGATGATGCGTTTCATTGGAGGCATAAGCAAAATAATATGGTAAGTAGAGAATGACCAACATAAGGAACAAAAAATTGAGGATGAAATTGCCCATCTGAAATTAAATGTCTGGGTAGCATGAAATTAAGGAATATTAACAGAAGACAGTAAATTTGAGGTGTAGTTTTTTTATAAGTTGCTTTATACTTTCTTAAAAGTACAAGTTATATGTGTTCCTAGTTGATGCTAATCCAATTCCCACCATTTTTTCACTCTTTCCCCATCACTAGTTCCCTGTTCATGTATCGCTTTTCTCTTACAGTGTCCCTAGAAGATCTCAT
This sequence comes from Stercorarius parasiticus, assembly GCA_013396915.1. NCBI lineage: Eukaryota > Metazoa > Chordata > Aves > Charadriiformes > Stercorariidae > Stercorarius > Stercorarius parasiticus. The sequence goes on along the minus strand of VWZL01002658.1, from coordinate 355,421 downwards.
ACAAGGATGGGAATGTGCTGTGTTTGCATAGAATGAATAATATATTGGGCCCTCCGCTGATGTTGAAAACTTACGTATTGCAAATGCTGAAAGAAACCAGAGATTGTGTTGCTTCAGAGTTACATCAGTGGTTTCAGTGGAAGTTGGAGAAATGCATTAGTGAATTATTCTATGAGATTTTAAGTGTGCCTCTGGGAACACTGGGAAAGCAAGTCTATACCTAACACTTTGTGAAGGGCTTGTGATTCCCTCGGGCTGTGATGAAAAGCAATATCACCATTCCCCTTTCTTCATCTTACCTTGAAGGAGATGTGAGAGCTCCTGGCAGTTTCACATGTCTGCAAGGCCACTGCCCGAGCTGTTTGTCTGCCTCTGCAGTCAGATAGTGCTGATGAAATCTGGCCCTGCACGTATAAATAGTCCAAGTGCAAACAAGCATAGCCATAGTGCTTCATGAGATGTCAGGACTTCTGCAGTCTGGTATTTCACCACCCTGCTCTTCTGAGGTTTATTTGCCATCCTATTCCCCCTTACTTGCATTTAAATGCTACACAGTTTTAAAATACCTGACTTTATCCAGCTATCGCTGGACTGGGCTTTCTTTTTTTAATTGCGTTTGAACCTATTAGTCAGTTTACGTATGTCATTTTGCAAAATGATGATACCTGAAAGGTGTAAGTTCTGACTTCACAGCTTGCTTTAAGTCTTGTCTATGCTGATCCATACAATACAGTAATGGTTGTTGCCTTAACCGCATTAAAATGCCATTCAAGTTCTGTGTTACAACACTCTGCTTGTGGTTTTTTGCTAAAAACAGATTTACACAACTTTTTTTAGTCTTTTTCTTTTTTTTTTAACCCAGTGCCTTTTAATCAAACAGGAGGTTTTATGGTTCTTTAAAATGAAGGCAGCTGAGGGTAAACCTCACTTCTGATTTAAAATACCCCTGTACTATAATAGAGATTAGAACTGAGGACTTCATGTTTTTTCCAAATGCTAAATGAGATTTTCTTACTGTTAGGAACAGATTTCTCTTCTGTGTATTTAAGCCTATATAAAGTACTGTTGTTTTTTCTTTTACTTTCTATGTGTTTATAAATACCTTTTCTCTGGAATTGCTTGTTTAATAATAAAACACATTCTGAAAATTGATATGTCCATGAAGCAGACTATACTTGAATGCAGTCTTTTCTTTTTTTTTTTTTTAAGGGAATCATGAAGTTCTTTCAAAACGTTCCCAATAAATTTTCTTGGATTTACTGAGAATTCAATGTGTTTGTTGTTAAGAAATAGTTTTAAATTTTTAGGAGCAGCTCTGAGTGTGCATAAACCACCACTTCAAGTGTAGTTTTGAGGTGGAATCTTTCATTCAGCAGTGCAGTTATTACTCTCCAGACGAGGCCGGGTGAAGTAGTAACACTTATTTTACTTGCTCAGGAGCCAGCGTACTAGGTGGGTCCTCAGTTCTCCTAGGCAACCCAATCAGCCAGCTCTGGGAGGGTACGGACAACATACACGTAAATTTAGTTAATAAGTCATTTTAAAGACATGTTTTTCTTAGATAGGGAAGCACTTAGAATAGTTGTTATGAAGCTTACTTGGAAGGAGTGACCTTATTCTGGCGAGGTCTTTGTCCAGTATGCATTTTTATTTTAGTGACTCAGTGCTGAATCAGACTCCATATCAAAGATGGAAATCGGTCAGAGTAGATCCCACTGCAGCAGGAATCGCACGGTGATCTTTCGGGAGCAAAGGACACAGTACTGTAAACAGCGCATTGATTTAGTGATAAATAATCATATTTTAAATTGAATTCTCTTTTCCGTCAGGCAGGCCAGGTTATTGAATAATGGCAGGGCTTTATTAATATGGTAACTTCAAGACATCTGGGAATATTAGGAAGTTTCTTTGTGGTGCAAAGTAGCTACCTCATAACAACTGCCGTGTAAGTTTTTTTTGTTTTGTTTTCATTTTACCTGGACCGTCACAATTTTGCTTGAGGGATGTGTATATGTGTAAACTGATGTGCTGAAGGCATCAGACGTGATGCAGGACAGTATGACAGGTCTGAGAGTGGGTTTTACCTGCTTGGTTTTGTTGACTGGCAGAGATGCTCTTACTGTGTCTTAGAAAATCATGGAAGTAAATGGAAGCAGTATTTTGGAAATGATACTGAAAGTAATAGGAGTACCAGCAGTAATACTATCTTACTGCTGCTAAACAATAAACACGTTTTCAGCATCTGCCTGAGAATCCTGGCTCTGCCTTTGTCTTTCGAATAGCACTGTCAGAGGTCTTACATGTGAAAGTGCCGATGATTTGCTAGTGTTAGTAGCAAAATGAAAATTTTGACCCCTGAAACTGTCTATTCATCTGCCACTTGGATTTAGAAGCACCAAATATATTAACATTTTTACTGGTAAAAGACATCTACCAAGAGCTCTACTTGGTGCAGATGAATCAGAGTGATAAAAGTTGAAAGAAAGGCAAACTTCAGTGCCTTCTCTTGCTCTGTTTTGTGACGCAGCGTTGCTCCGAGCTGTGCCAGACTGCAGCATCTACCCACCAGCTGCTCTGTGCCCGGCTGTACCTTGAGTGCAGCGTCATCGGACAAGCTTTTCTTCCTCCCATCTGCCAGCAGACCCCAGCTTACCTAAAGATGCTGAAGTGACACAGATCATCATCTTGTAGGGAAATTGCTGGTTAGATACTGTTAAAGATGCTCGAGCATCCCAGGCTGTGCCTGTCCTAGTAGTTAAAAAAGCCAAGGATTTTTCATTGTCCTTTGAGGACAAGTAGCACAGTCCGTCTATGTCCATACAGCTAAACTCCCTCTTCCCCAAGCAGGGCAGGATTCTCCAAAGACCAGAACTTGCCCTGTGGTGTCCTTCAGAGCGTGTTTCTGCTCTGTCTGGGAGTGCTAGAACCAAAAACCGTTCCACAAAGTGCACTAATATGAAGTCAAGTGAGTAGTCCTGTGGTTGGGCCCATGTCCTGGACCTTTTATTTGCCTAGTCGAGGCACAGCTGGACCAGGACGTGACCTGCGATGGGTTGCACTTCTCCCAGAAAACGTGAAGCTCATTTTTGGTGCAAAGGGATACATCGCAAGTCCTGTGGCATAAGCCGTACTGCTTGCCTCGCCCCAGCTATCAGAAAACAGGGTGCTAGGGGAGGCCTTGATTTACAACGGCATCCTGACTTTTTTGTGACAGCACCGAATACACTTATTCGTGTTTTATGAGGTTTTATAAATGATATTAAACAGCATTTGTCAAAATAAGCAAAATTTATTTTGAGCTGTTTTTTTTTTTTATGCAGGTGACTTTAACTTTTAGTTTTATAAAGCCTGTATTACAATTGTAGTTATCAAAGAGAATTTTCCACTTTCTGTCATACTGTCATATAAAGGGTAAGTAGTCCGTGCCTGGGGTCTCCCATCCGTTTATCTGGTTTTAAATATGTGATGGCCAGTTGTACTTGAATAGCTGGCGTGCCAGTTTTGTAAATTGCAGATACGGTGACGTCTCTGTAAAACTGTGAGCATGTTCGTGTCTAGACCACTGAGGGTTTTTGTCTTTCACCATGGAATGAATCGGAAGGTTTTGAAGGACAACTTTTTGATTCCTGAAATACTAAATCATATTAAACCAGTTCTTTTAACCAGTAGGTCCAGATGTGGAATTAAATTCCTTTTATTTTTTCATAAAATGTCAGTTTTGCCATGTAGAAAGAGAACGTGATTCAGGCACTGTGAACTAAGTTAAACTATTGTAGAATGACTAATTGTTTCATTATGCAAGGAGCCATTTTTCGTGCTAGTTACAGAAATCGTAAGATTGCATGTATAAAAGTACCTTTTTTTTGTGGGGTAAACTACTCACATTCTAAGAGACGAAATCAGTCTTGATTATGTTCTCCAGTCTTCAGTTCTGAACGTGGATTCCTGTGAGCTGTTTTGGATTACTGTTGATCCGATCATCGGGATCTGTAATTGAAATAGAAAGGGTCTGTAATTCTTAGGGCTGGCATACTGAAAGTTTATAAGTAGGTTGCCCTGCGGTAGGCTGTAATTTGGGACAGTGTATGTTAATACTGCAAAATTATAGGCCACGTGAAGCTCACTTATTTCCAATAATGTGCAAACTCCCAAGACACACATGTTCAAGGAGCTGCAAATAGCTGTGTGCAGAACTAGAAGGTTACATTGGGAAAGAGGTATTTCTTTCAGTCAGTATACATGCGTGCCCATGAAAGGCCACTGATTTGAATAAATATTAAAATTATATATGTTTGAAACAATTTTAATGGGTTCTGATAGTCATAGTGTGGTTCTGGGATTAATTCTGAACAAAAAATTTGCAAGGAGTGACTGCAATTTGTACAAAGGGATTTTGTATTGAAGGGCCACTTATATTTATTTAGACGTCCTCATTTGTTCTTCTTGCTGTGCAGGCGTTTCTAGATCTCTTTATGTACAGTAGAGCATGTAGTTTTGAAGAACAAGGCCATTCCCTTAAATACGGTGGCTTTATCAGAGTATGATTGGTTTACTCCCATCTTTAGATATGAAGTTGTAATTTCTTGAAGAATTTTAAAGGTGTTTTCTTGGATAGCAGAAACTGTTACGGTTCTCCCTTCTGCTGATACAGGAAAGTGGCATCCTTGTTAGTGCTGCAGCATAAGGTGCCTGGACAAAAAGGTGAATGTTGGTGTTTCAAGAGGAACCTGCTCCACGCTTTCTGTCTCAGTTGCAGTCTCTGGTTTCCAGGGCTTATTCTTTTATTGGATATAGTGGCCGTATTGTAAAGGATAGAGGAGAATTTTTAAACACGTTCATGTTAAAAGTGGATTGTACTTCTGGGCCTTACTGAAGTGTTTTTTCCTTTTAAAGATGACATTGCGATTCTCACCAAGTTCAAGACATCGCGGTCAGAAGGTATTGTACTAACCAGCGTTGCGTCATCCTCCCTCTTGTGTGTGTCCTCTGTCCCTTTTTGTTTTTTTATCCTGCTGAGAGCCTCTTGGAAATATACAAACTTAAGTTTGTATGAGTCATTGATACCACGTATGAGCCAAGCTTTTTGCAATGTGATATACAAGTCAATTTTTAGCTGTCTGTGGGCAACTCTCTTGATTAAGAACTAATTGTGCATCTTTGTTCCTGGTGCTTGTTGCAGTTCTGGGTAGCGGCTCCTTTATACCTTCCTACATGACTTGGACATGGATTTCTTATACTGCTTAGGAACCTGTTAATATGTTTTTCAAGGAGTGAACGTATTAAGTATGTTGTACTTCTCAGTTAATACATGTTTTGCATTCTCTTTTTGCCGTCTTGTGTGCTGCACTAGGGTTATTCAGTTTTACTCCCCTGGAGCAGAGATACCAAGAGGATTTCCATCCACAAGTTGCCTAAGTAATCAGAGCTATAGAATCATAGAATCTTCATGGTTGGAAAGCACCTTTGAGATCATTGAGTCCAACTGTACGCACACAAAAAAACCCCTACAATCCCTGTCACTAGAGCATGCCCTGAAGTGCCAAATCTATACGTTTCTCAAATACCTCTAGGGATGGTGACTCAACCCCCTCCCTGGGCAGGCTGTTCCAGTGCCTGACCACTCTTTCAGTGAAGTAATTCTTCCTAATACCTAATCTAAACCTCCCCTGCCACAACTTCAGACCATTTCCTCTGGTCCTGTCATTATTCCCCTGGGAGAAGAGGCCAACCCCCACCTCTCTGCAACCTCCTTTCAGGTAGTTGTAGAGGGCAATGAGGTCTCCCCTCAGCCTCCTCTTCTCCAGACTAAACATGATACTGGGAATGCATTTAAAATGTAGAAATCTGAATTGTACATGTTCCTGAGGTTAAACTTTCACAACTGCAGAAAGGAAATCCAGAAAAAACAAAACACCAAGGCTGCTGTTGTAGGCCATGGAATCGGGTCAAGTCCTCTAAGCAGCATAGGCAAATTGAATGTTACTGCTCCAGGGACAAGGTGCCAGGCTGCTCCTGCCATGGAGGGTTGTATGACCAAATGTTTGGGCTTTCTGCTCCTGGGATGGCTACCTTTGGCCAAAGCTGCAGTAGCCACCTGCTTCCCAGGGCTGTAGGCAGAGCAGGCAGCAGAGCGTCACGGTGAGGATCCCTTTCTTCCATCAGGGAGCGGTCTGCTTTCCTGCACAGCCCTGTATGAAGGTAGACCCTCTGTTTAGGAATGTTCTTGCAGAAGCAGCTTCTCAAGTAAGTTAATCTGAATATTGTGTTAGCTGTTTTTTGAGTCAGGACTTTTGTGTTCTTATCATCTTCTCCCATTATGTGCCATTTGTTTCTCATACGTGTTGAACGCTTGTGCTGTGTTGGGAGGTGAAGTGAATTCAGGTCTGTGCTGAAGCTGTTCCTGTAAACCTTTTCCGTGTTTGGTGGTCTGTCTTACAGCATAGTCCCTGTAGCATTTGTAATATATTTGGGTAGGCAGAATGATCCCAAATTATTTACTTCCACGCCAACTTTTTAGATCTGACTTAACACTGGCCTCGCTCAATTTGTATCAGCATATGCAAACATCTTTCTACAGGTGTTGAATAAAACTTAAGTGTTCAAATTATAGCAACTAATACAGATTTTGCAGGCGTAGTTTGCTTTAGCAAAATGGCATGCAACAACTTTGAATGTCTTAGCATTCAGAAACTTCTTCGCTGTATGTTATATACTATTATATACTATTGCCCAGTTGCTCATCCCATCATACGTGCAGTTACAAATTACAGAGACCATTTTCTGTAAGTGAATTTAGACAAAGCTTGAGAGGATTTTCTTTCCTCTACTTTTTTTCTTTCAATACTTCCTTGCTGTTTGATGGAGAAAGGAGTATGATGAATCCTTTTTTTTTGGAAGAGAGAGGCAACTTTATTAGATGCCTGCTCTGGGTTGTGATGAGCTGTTTTCAAAACTGCTTATCCTTTACCATTGGTGGTAGAGTTATTTAGATGCCTGATTTAGGAGACCGGTCTGTCTGTCTAATCAGCAGAGAGGTGGCTGTTTACAAAAACTTCTTGGAGCAGGAGCCTAGTTTATGGGCTCTGAATTGCTCTCCAGGGGAATTGTTGACACAGTAGGTTCAGAGCCACAAACCCAGCAAAGATCTCAGTATGATTTAGGGATCTGAAGATATCCAATGTGATTTTCCCCTGTAATTTTAACATTTAAGTAACAGTGTCCTTGGTGGACTGACGGTATTTGCAGGAAAGTCGTGTCAGAGTTCAATACTGTTGTTAAAATGAAGGTGGGTTTTTTGGTGTTTTTGTTTTTTTTTTTAAACAACAAGAAGCTTGGTAATTTAATTTGACATTACTATTCCTGATCCTGTCACCATATCTCCATTATGTGGGCATCTGTAATCTTGAGATTACTCACCATTAGTCCCTTAGCAACAAAAAAAATAATTTAATTTCTAGCAAGCAACCCCAGAGATAATTGACCTTTCAAAACTGAGGCAGTAAAGCTCCAGATGTGAGACTTTCACAGACAGTCACCTATTGGACATTTGAGACAAGAAGGAATTTTATCTCATCAAATATGTGATGCTGACAGATTTTTGTTTGTCGCATTTAAAAATGTATTCCTGTGACTGCAAGGTTACAACTAGATAGTACTGACCGAGTATATTGTGTCTCACGGTGGTTTTTCCCTTCAAAGAACCATTCTTGAAGACTTTATGTAGCTGAGTATTGTTTTCCAGCTTTTGCTTGTTCGTAGTTCCATGCCTTCAAGGTTCACTTCATTTTCAGATACAATCATACTTTAAAATAAGGAATGTATTTATGTGAATCTTTCTCTCAATGTTCCTTAGGGGAAGAATGCAATGGACCTTTATGTGAAACTATTTCAACCACAGGATCAGAAGCCCCAAGCAGCTCTGAGGTAAGGTACAGTACCAATGGTGTTAACATACTGGTGGTAGGAAGAAAGATGAACAGTTGCCGTGAAAGACAGAATTAGTCTTAAAAATATTTCTTTTGGATTATCTCATACCTCCTTTTTTATCCATGTGAACATTTTCTTCTTCTAGTGTTCTGAAGGAGCAAACCCATGAAAGTAACACTGCTACTCATTGAGTGTTTTAAGTGATTTCTACATGTTAGTGCTACAACACAGTAGTAGTAGAAAACAGTATGGGCCTAACAGTGTTTCCAGTATCAGTCTTGAAATGAGAATCACATGATCATTTAATATTTTGGCAATTGGAAAAACATAATGCTTCTGCACAAACCCAACACTTTGGTTTTTGCTCCATATGGTATTGCTGGCTTGCTAGGGAATTCAAGGCACCCTTGCGTTCCTCTGCTCTAGGAACTTTTTGACAGTGCAGCAAGGTTTATGAGAAAGCAAATGAAAATTTGAGTTATAAGGATACTTCTTCCTTTCAACATGTGCAAAACGAAAAGTATCATCAGCTATTCATTTTTTCACAGTACCTCATTGCTTCATACGTACAGTACACAATATCTTAAATAGATAGCAGCGTGTGGTTACTATTCAGTTAAGAAACAGATTTAAAAAGAATACTGAAAATATGCATTCTTGAAATTGGTATTTTATTTTAATTTCTATTGTCTGATTTCTTTATTACAGTTAATATATGCTTAGAGGAAGATAGGAAGAGTTTTAAATAGGAAAAGAAATAGTTGCTCTGTCAAAGTCGAGAGAACTCATCAGAAACGATGTCTTTTGAATTGAGTGTTGAAAAACTGTAGTTGTTCAGCTGAACTTCTTCAGAGTAAAACATGTCCTCACCTACCTCTAAGAGGCAAATTTGGAGATGGCCCTGTGAAGACAGAACTTGGAAGTGCTTCCTAGATTACACAGATCTTCATCTTGCTAGCACATGTAACCATATCACCTAAAAGTTTTCATAAATCTATCGGTTCCATCTTAAAAATTGTTAGTATGTTCACCCTGCTAGTTTCTCAATCCACGGTAGGAGTTGTAGTAATCTCTTTCTCCTGGAAGATTTTCAGTGAAGAGCCATATCAAATACTTCACTGAACCCTGGGCAGATACGATCTCAAATTACAGCGTATGACTCATCGTACCGTGATAAGCGTCAGAGTCTGAAGCAGATTCTGAGTTCCTTTTGAGTGTCTCTGAGTAGATGGAGGTGACCTGTTTCCCCAAAGCCTGAAAGAATTAATTTCATGACTTAGCACACAGGAAAAGGCATGGGAGAAAGGGTGCAATGCATGTTATCTTATGCAGAGGCATGGGATTTGTAGAGGCAAGGGATATGAACCTTGTTTGAAGGGTGAAAGATTCACGGTAGGGTAGAAAAGGAGGGTTTGATCTTCAGCACTCTCTTGTCTGGGAGGTAGTCTCTTTATGAAATGTATCTCTGGTTACCCTCTCAAAAATCTCTCCCTGGTAACTTCATGCTGTCTTTTCTCTTGTTTTCTACTTATGCATGTTCCTTACATATTTTTTTTTCTTCATAATTTGTTCTTAAATATCACAAAGTGTTGTCATATTAGCAGTATTAGCCTGTAGTTGACTTGATGACTCTGGGATTTTTGTTTTGTTATTTTCCTCTCTCCCTCTGAGAAGAGATGGCTTATTTGGCATTAGATACTTTATTTCTCCAGATCAGCCGGTTATCTGATGCTTGCTTACATTTAAGGTAGTATTTGTCTGTGCTTTGCATTATCCTACCCCATGTCTCCTGATATAATTTCATTTATCTGATTTTTTGCTTTCTAGGTATTAGCCAGGCATAAAGTTACAGAGTTACTCTTCATCTTCTCGCCCAGTTTCACACTCTTATCAGCCATGATAGGCTTAGTTTGTGATGATTAATGTCCTAGGTATTCAGGTTAAGTCTCTCCTTAAAGTTTTTCCATGAGTTCATTCCAATAGTAAGATAGCACTGATTTTTTTTTCATGTCGTGCTAATCCTTTATCTTCACGTGTTGTCACAACTTCAGTTTTCTTCTCCACAAACTGGAAGAATTTCTTTTCCCTCGTTCTTCGCTAGGCTGCCTTTTGTCATCCTTGATGCATTCCCATAGAATTGAGCAGGGTCATCTCTCCCGGCATGAAAGACAATCCATGGTTTCTCCTCTTTTCACCAAGACCCTTTTGAGCTCAGGTCAAAGTGCTTTGTTCTTTTTTTGACAGATAGCACACTTCTCTATGTTATAATTTTACTCCGGTGATAGGTTGGTAATTTTCCTGTTACTTAACCATGTACTTACCTTTGTTGCTGCAATTAGAAAATATGAACACTTGTAAATCTTAAAACAATTCAAGTCAGGTGATTTTAAAACGGAAATGGTATTCATTCATAAAAAGACCATTGGGAAATAGTTAAATGAATTTACATTCAGGCCACAACTTCATTATGCTTGGGTTGTCTTCTTTTGGAAGAGTAGAAACGTAACACACAATAACAGTATGCTTCTGCTCAGCAGTAGGGAGAAAAAGCTACGGCCTTATTGTTGATTTAGCAACAGAGGAGGGCAGAAAAAGAAATCTAGATTCAAACATGGAGAGCGGAAAACGTCACCTACCCATCATTCAGTGGCAATTTTTTTTCTTTTGTAATCTGTAAAGGAGTACGTGATTTGTACATAAGGAATGATGCAAGTTAAACAAAAATGAAGGTGAAAAGCAATCTGTGGTGAAGCCTGCCAGCCTACATACAAAAGTCGGATGATGTCCAGGACTCAGAAGCAATTGTGTCTCTAATCAATGGTGCATTTGGTCCTTCCTTATGGCTTTGCATTTGTGCTCGAACCACCTGCTTCTTCCCTACTTTTAGCCTGTTTTTTTTCTTTTATCTGCTTCTTGTTGAGTCTCCTTATTTTTTTTCTTTTTAATCTCCCACAAAGACAAAAGAAACGGGATCACTTGGAGTTCAACAGCTTTTCATATTACAAGCCTTCTAGCATGCATCCTTTCCAGACGCTTTGTCATGCAGAGAGGCAACGAGGCGTTTTCAGCAAAGAGCAGACTGGAGAGCCAAAAAAAAAAGGATATGATAGGGATATTTTTCAAATAGCTGCTGCAGTGGGGACTGTTTGAAATTACGTTGTTGTTAAATCAGTAATTCACAGCCAGCCACTTCTCTTAGGGACAGGCAACTGTCCTAATTGAGTCTCTGTGTAGAATCTACCTGAATTAGTTTTTGTGGAGTTCCTGTTCCAAGAAATACGTAAATGCCTCTGCAGGTCCTTTCAAGCAAATTGGAAAATGAATGAAATAAAACCTGAGAATCTGTTTTTCCTCTGTGCTTTATATTGATGCAAAGAGAGAGCTAGAAAAAAATATAATGGGACAATTCTGTTTTGATAGCACGGTACATCTCTGTTCAGTGATTATCACTAGTTGTTCAAGTGGCAAAGTAAATGAGGATGAGACCCACTGACAAAATAGTGTTCCTATTCTTAAGAGGGAAGAAGGTGAGATAAATAATTCAAGACTGCGAGAAAGGTTAAAAAATGGAATTTATATTAAATTTCCTGATAGTAAAATTTTAGGCCTTTCAAGTGGGATAATTGTAAAATTAGTACAGATTTTATGGAAGAGAGAATCACTAACTACATTGTCGTTTGTTGATATCTGTAAGAGGTGTATGCTGAGGACTATTTGTCATGTCTGCTATTCCAATTAAGGTAGTATAAAGTCACTTAAAATGTTTGCTTTGCCTGTATGTGGACCCTGAGTTTCTCACCCTCATACAAGGCAGGTGCACTATTCCCTGAGTAAAGCTGCAGGATCGTGCCCTATTTGAGCTGTGAGAAGGTGGGAATTAACTTTGCACACTTATATATGAAATTTTCACCTTTCTTGCTAATTTCACACCAATGAAACGCTCACTAAAAATTCCTGTTAATCAGGATTTTTCCATATTGTAACTTGAACACGAGAAAATCTGAGAACAAGCAGTCTTTGCTTAAACCCAGTTAGCAGAAGTAAATTGGCAGGGCGCCATCAAATGTACTCAAGCAAAGCATTTTACCAAAATTAGGGGTATGACAGATTATTTTTTTTTGAGAGCAGCAGGTGCTGCAGGTGTTCCAAATGAATTGATTTTATTTTTTTTTGCGCGTTCATTTTTTCAATTCAGACCAGTGGGTTTCAAGTAGAGAAAAATGAAATACCGTTATTAGTGTTGTGAAGACAGACCAAATCAGTTCCAAAATCTAGAAGGAAATACAAAAAGGCTTCTGAGGAATATTTTGGAGAGAGAGGGAGTGCATTAAAGATTTACAAGAGTAGATTGCAAAGTTTGAAGGATCAGCCCAACACCACTGCCAACCTTCTGCATTCTTGGTTTTCCTCTCAATGAAGTTGGACTATTTGAGTGTTTCTGAAAGCACTGGTTGGTTCTTGTTTTGGGGGTCATGTGTTATCAAAATTGGAGCACCTTTGCGCTGTACGTAGACTTTGGCATATAATGAAAAAGTGGTGTCTCTGGACAAGAGTTCTTACATTTTAAACGTGCAGGAAAAGGTATGTTGACTACCACCAGTTTTACCATACTTAACCCCCACGACTTGAGCTAATTAATTTCAGACAGTTGTGCTGAGAGCAGAGTAAGTTCCCCAGTTTACCAGGACAGCGTTTCACAAAATGGAATGGGAACACGCAAAGGGGTTTTAGCAGCTGAATTCTGCCAGCTGTGTGTCTTCATCCCACAGTTCAGTGTGTCACTAAACATATTAAAATTTTATTTTGGAGTGGAGCAGTGTGGGCAGCATATGAGGGCCAGTGGGTGGCTAAACCCCGAATTTACATTTAATCATGGAGGAGGTGGGAAGCTGTGGGTGGGAGGAGGACAGGATGGAGAGCAGATGGAAGGGGGCCAGCTTGGAGGGGGGAGTGAGCGTGCAATGGAGAGGTCAGGAGCCGCAGGGCAGCGATGAAAAGCAAGGCTGCGCATTCATTGATGTCAGATTCGTATGGTACTTTAAATGGCAGATAATTTCAGTGCATAATTGGAGGAAGAACTTGCCACCTAAGTGTCTCATCCCTTAGTTCTCTACAAATAGTGCAGGTTTTTCCAGTAGCGGCCGTGACGTGAGGATTAGACTTCTAAACCCAGTTCAGACTATCTTAGGATAAGAGCACAGTGCAGCTATTTATATTTGCACTGTTTCTCACGTGGATTCCTTGCTAAAAACCGGATCGATCTTTCTCTGTTTATTTGACTGAATTCTGAAAAGGGCATTTTTTGTCATATCTAGATAAGCAAATACTCAGAGATGGCATCATTAAGAAAGAATGTAAAGGTGTGTGTATGTATTACTTGCAATGTAAACAGGAATAAAAGTAGCATGTTTGTTTCACAAAATTATAGGAGTGGACCTGTGTGGTTCTTCTCTCAAGTAAAATTGTAATAAAAGTGAAAAATACTTATTTCTAATTTCAAAAAATATAGACAGTACTTTGTGAAAATTGGATTATGGGCAATACACTTTTTGAAATATTACAACTCTAAACCAAGGAATGATGATACAATAATGAAATGAAGTTAGTATTCTGCTTCTGTTGGAAGTTAATTTAATTTCATAGAGAGCTGTCATATTTTCATAATGCGCTCACCCTATTTGGTTGCACCATTTTAACCCGTCTGTGTTTTGTTTTCAGTAGCAAAACAAAGGCATAGTGTGAGAAATACTCGACTGACAGAATTAGATCTTGAGAAACAGCTTCGGTGTTGCAAACCATTATTCATTGCACTACCGAAGCCTGATCTCAAAATCCTTTGCTTGTCCAAGCCCACGGACGTGTCTTTGGCGGATAACTGTGCTCTGCAGGGTCCTCCGCTGTTGATGTCCCTGTCACCCCTGTGTGGAGTCGGGCCGGAGGACATTGCAGCGCGCTCCGGGCCCACATACAGGAAAATAATGAGCACCCAGATCTTCTACAATTAAAATCAGGGTAGGGCCCCACCAGGCTTGAATCCGAACTGGAAGCTGGGAAGCCCTCACTAGTCTCATTAAGCATAACTGCTACAATTACTGATACCCGTTTGCCTTGTCTACACTATGAGATCAATGATTTGCCTCCTCGCATTTGTTTTCCTTCAGTTCACATGGTGTAATTTAAGTTTGTATTGAAAAAATAGCTAAGTAAGGGATGTCACGCTTGTTCTTAATGCGAGTGCAGCCATCTATGCTATGTACGTTTTCTGTCTTTGCTATGAACAGAACAAAAAGTGCCGTTAAAAGTTGTTCTTTATCAGCTTGTAAACAGAAAGCAGTGCCGAGTTGTTTAGGCTTTATTTTTTATAATGGAAATAGTGAGGAATACTGTATAGCTTTTAATAAAAGTTATTTTTACTAATATTCAACAAGCAATATGGGCTGTGTAAAAGTCAGTGGTGTAGGCTGGAGACCCAGCTCCTCTGAGGAAGTAGAGGTTTGTTTAAATTTTGACTACCTACACCGAACATCCACCTGTCACTTAGAATAGCTTTTCAGCAACTTACAAGCAGAAGCTACACTGTTTCTTCTGAAATAGCCTTTTATTTTAAAGCATCCTTTGCATCATCGCTAACAACATTATGTTTTTCCCGTGATGCCACTGGCAGGGCCTAAACAGCACTGAGACTACTTTACTCATCCCTGAACATCAAGTGGTAAGCAGTAAGCAATATTCATGCTTCCTTGCATGAATTTGTGTGGCGTCTTCTATTACCGTATGCCAAAAAGTCCCTCACCAGAAAATTTTCCAGTTTCAAGGAAGCCATCCTTCCAAAAAGAATTGTTTTTCTAGCGTATAAAAATGAATGTGGCTTTTCAGTTTATTCCTGGTGATGGCTTAAACGATAAATTCAAGCAAATCGAAAGGATAATGGACAAAATTGAAAAGTTAAGTATTGGTGGAGTAAACTGGAAAGTTTGCTTTTTTTATCATTGTTTTGGTTTGATGGGATATAAGAAATAGAACTGACTATGGTGTTATTAACAAATGTGGGGTTCCTTTTTATCATAATAATCTGGAGGGCTCTCTGAGTCAGCATGATACTTTTAAAATGTTTTAAAGAGCAAGAAACAAACACTGACATCATTGGAAATGTGTTGCCTTTTGTTTCTTACTGTAGTAACTAATAAGGAAAGGCTCAAAATACCCTCTTACTGAAATTCACAATTTCAGACAAGAGAATTTTATTAATTGTCAAATATATCAGAAGACTTAAAATAATCATTATTCTTTTATGGAGAAAAAAACCATACAAAATTAATTTAAGATACCTGAAGAAGTACATGCTGAGGTATATCAAAACTGTCTGCTTGCTTACATTGGGCTCTGGTGTCTTACATTAACACATATGCTCTCTTAGCATAGTTTTTTATTTTTCTTTGTTCTGTTCTTGGTTAATGTGTTCTTTTATCCAGAGAGGCATTTTCTGCGCATTTCAATTATAGTGCAAACATCTTGGTGTCTTAAACTGCTTTGAAATGCATGTTTTCAAGCTTTCAGATTTTCATGTGGTTCAAAATTGAAACACAAGTGTGGTAACGGTGCAGAAAGTAGCTTGCAAGTTTTAGCTACAAGAAATACGTGGGGTTTTGTGTTTCTATTAATGGGGAAGGTTATGGTTTTCTATGCAGCTTTGTAGCCTGCATGGCGCGTAACTGGAAATGGGGATGTGTGGTGTGAAGAGTATTGTTCTTTGAAGTGGGTAAAGCACTCCAGTTGCGTGGATTCCTCCAAGGAAGAATGCTGAAGAGAACTTCACGTGAAGGTGATCTCTGGTGTAATGGGAACAGAGTTTACTGTGTGTAAACCAGGAGTTTGCCTTTTTGTTTTTCACTAGAGTGCCTGTATATTTTCATATGTTGTGGAAGTGCATTTGCAGGAGCTCTTTCCTTTTGGAAATAAATTTTATCGAACAGTTATATTTAGTGCAGCAGCACTTTAATCAGCATGTTTCTCCTATAGCTGTGAAAATGTTTCATTCTGTGAAAAGGGGGCTATATAAATATTTTATGTGAGGTGGGGATCTAAGTGAGGGTGAAAATTTTGTTTTTAAGCCATTGAATGTTTCCTACCCTTGCAATTGTGAAGGATTTTCTTGTATTTTGGTTCAGTTTTCAGACCCTTTATATTTTTGTCCATTTCTATATTCTGAAAATTTTTCTGCGGTGGATTGTTAACGCGTAAATTTTGTAATTTGTAATATAATTATTTTGGTTTGTTACATTGTCCGTGATTAAAAACTAATTTGCCTGTATGATTATCAAAAGTATGTAGTAAATAAAATAAATATCTGTTTTGTAGAC
Organism: Stercorarius parasiticus; assembly: GCA_013396915.1. Lineage (NCBI taxonomy): Eukaryota > Metazoa > Chordata > Aves > Charadriiformes > Stercorariidae > Stercorarius > Stercorarius parasiticus. The sequence goes on along the minus strand of VWZL01002658.1, from coordinate 339,135 downwards.
TGTATCTTGCAAGTAAGCAAAATGTTGCAAATCAATTTTATTTTGTAATTTCAGGCAGTTTTCTTGTCTGCTAATGTAGGATTGTGGTAGTATAACCCCTACATGTGCTGACAGGGAACATGTTATTGACATAACTTCTCAGAATACCCATTACTCATAGCCAGAGACTCCTCACTGTGCTATAACTCTTAACGAAGCTAATGTATGGGGTTCCTCCATCTCAGGTTAGTGTTGGTTACTGCTTTGTTACTGAAATTGCTGCTCTACACCATTTGTACCTCTGAGGTACAAAAAGCAGAAGGTGAAGACCACTGAGGTCTGACCCTCAGTCCCAGCTCTGTGAGGCTGGACACTTGTAAAACCTTGAGCTCCGGGGAACTGAATTTGGGAAGGGCGTTTCTGAATGCAGAAGTGCCTGAGAAACTTGAAGATTTCTGACTGAATATTAATCTGAAAAGTATTGCTCTAAACGAAGTTCCTTTCGTCTTTGAAGTACGGACGGGGACAGGGCAAGGATATGTAGTAGCAAGGTGTATTTGGAGGAAGCTCCATTGCCTGCAAGGAGAGAGCTGTGCTAAGTGGCCTGTAAGGACATAAATTTCCTCCTAGATGGATGACCAGAAATAGAAATCCCTTTGAGTCCTGGGGAAATATACAGGATTAAATCATTCGGGTATAATCTGCAAAATATATTTGCTTTTCAGGTACTGTGATATCACTAGACCACCGAGGGCGAGCTGATTGTCCTGCCCGAGGTCAGCTCTCCGTGTGGTTTGGTGGGTGAGCAGGGCCACGGAAATGCATACCACAGCCTCTTCAGCTTCCATCCCAAGTTGTTTCTCTGAAGCACTTTCTGTTAGTTTTTAGCAGTTGATGCCACATCCAGCAGCTCGCTTTCCCCTCTCCTGTTTGCGGTGACTGGCTTGTTTGCTTTGGCCCTGGAGAAGCCTCTCTGAGCCACCTGTGGGAGCAAGATGGCCAAGGCCTGCTCATCAAGTATTTAGCGCCGTGAGAGAGTGTTGCTGGGTTTGAATGTAGCCTGCGACTACCAGCCAGCATTTACACGCTTTACCCGAACCAGTTTGGGCAGAACTGAACATGGGGTGTTACAGCCTTACTTTGTCTTGAGCTGTGCTTTGTTTATTTCCATACTGACATCTTGGTCTTGCCTGTAACCTCTCCTGTTTGAGTCAGGGTTTCCTACTGCAGGGCTTTAGTTCATGTCTAACATGAGGATTCCCAGTCTAGGTACTTGGAGGGTTGTTTGGTGGAACACAGTACAATACCCTGACCTAGATGTCTAGACGGAACATAACAGTTATGGGATAACTAGGAATATTAATATAATTCTGTATGAATCCACTAAGTTTGCACTTAATGTAGCCACACGAAAATTTAGCTCTTTATGATAGACCATTACAGTGTTTGGTGAGCAGATCTGACCACAGGCTATGAGATCACTTAGTTCTTACAGAGATAATTAGACTACTAAAAATAGAGAGTTGCTACAGGAAAATGGGATGGTAGCATTTGTTTTTGAACATGCAGTTTTTCATAAACTTGCTTTGTAGCTGATGGATTTATCCAACTTTTGGAAGCACTGATAAATGCTAAACACTTGTGGTAACACCATTTCATGGAATCATATGGTGACTTGGATTGGAAGGGACCTCTGGAGGTCTCCTCGGCCAGCCTCCTACTCAAGACAAGGCCGACTTCAGACTTGGATCAGGTTGATCAGTCAGGGCCTTGTTTGGTCAAGCTGTCTGGTCTCCAGGGATGGAGATTATTCAGTCTTTCTGGGCAACCTGTTCTACCTGTTCCTGCTCAACCACATCCTCACATCCAGTAGGAATTTCACTTGTTGCAACTTGTGGCTGGTGCCTCTTGAGTTTTCACCGTACACCTTGAGGCTCCATCTCTTCTGTAATTCCTCATTGGGAATTCAATTATTCAAAAGCTTCTGCTTGCTATCTGTGCTGCCTTGGGAAGTTTTAATTTGGTTACTTGTATTCCGGAAGGTACAGGTCATACAGTATCTGCACTGATGAGGTGTGACTTCATTTAATAACTGCAGGTTGTCTAAGATCAATTAATTTGAATACGGTTCTAGAAAGAGCTGTTAAGAAATAAGATGTACTAATCCGTAATGTTTTATGATTCACTGATGCAACCAATGCAAATTAGTAACATTTTATATATTTTAAACCTGTTAAGTGCACATTTCTGCACAGAATTGCATGAATATTCAAGACTGATCTTGCTCTTCTTGTGAAATCCAAATGCAGCAAAAAGGAAAGGAATAATTTATGGGTTTAATAAGTAGGCCCGTCAGTATCCATGATGAATAATCCTGTGTACAGAAGGAAAGAAAAGTGATGAGTATTCCCCTTCTCAAAGCAGATCCAACGATGACTACTGCGTCTTCTTCAATTGCTAGTCAGACCTTTAATGACTGAGCAGGATTCTGATAGATCTTAGAAAATGAGCAAACTTTGATGGCACTAAAGATAAATCATAGAATCATAGGGTTGGAAGGGACCTCTGGAGATATCTAGTCCAACCCCCCTGCCAGAGCAGGGTCACCTTAGAGCAGGTTGCACAGGAACGCGTCTAGGTGGGTTTGGAATGTGTCCAGAGATGGAGACTCCACCACCTCTCTGGGCCGTGGAGTATTACTATTACTTCAATTGTATGGAAGTAGAGTATAAAGTATTACTTCAATTGTATGGAATAATCTAATTATAACTGTGCTACCCAAAGAATTGGGGACACTCCTTTGGCAGGAGAGTTTTTTTGAAGTAAATATTATTTACTGGGTTTTTTCATTTGTGTATATGGATTTTGTTAATTCACTAGGACAATGTCTGTGCTTGCACAATCTCTGTCTTTTTGAATTGGTATTTGGGGGGGTCTGTTTTTAAGCCGATTCCCACCATTGTAAGTTGTTACAGTGCACTTTGGGGTTCCCTTTCCAGTACTGTTGATGCTACATAGTTGTTGGTGTGGTTCTATGCATTAATGTAGTTAATGTCTAAACCGTTGCAATTTGCTTGTAGTCACAATTATATTTACAAAAAAAAAAACACCCGAACAACCTGTAAGCACAAAAAAGAATAGGAAAATTCTGTTTCTTTTCTTCTATTGGATTCCATAAGTTTTGCAAGCCTCTTAGTCTTTCATGATTATGTGCTGCATTTGAAGCAAAAGCATTTCTGAGGTAGCTGTCCTGATCTCAGTCCTTACAAAGCAGTCTGCTTTAATAGATCTGCTGGAAATATTTCTCAAGAAGAAAAACAACAAAAACCTCAACAGAATTGCCAAAGAGGGAAGGCAAGGAGAGGATTGCAGCATTTTCAGGAAATAATACCTTCTAGATTTTTTGTGTTACTCTGATTTGCAACACGGTGCTCTGTAGCTCCCCGAAGGCTAGGATAGCTTCAGAAGTACAAGGATTCTCCATAATGCATGGATGGTCCAAGTAGGCTCCTATCGGGTTTCAGCAGTTACCAGTGTGTCTAGTAAAGACACGTAAAATTTTGCAACACCATGGAACAATAGGGATTTTAATTTTTTTTTTTTTTTTTTAAATCTGAGCCTGTTTGAAGATAAACGCATATCCTGGAGTATGTGGATATTGTTGCTTGTAACTTTACCAGCTCTGGAATGACATGGTTGCCGTTTGTCTTTTTATGTCCCAGTGGGTCCAACCTAACACGAGCATAGCAGAAACGTGCTCTGTTCATTAGCCAGCGCTTGTTTTGTTACCTTGGCATTACATTCAAAGAAACTTTCTTATTGTTCTTTTTTAAAATCTGCTTAAGTATCCAAGTCATGGCAATTAGCAATTTAGGAGTCATTATTTTAAAATACCTGAGTTTATTCTCAAAATGGATGCCAGCACAGCTCTGACTTTAATAAAAAAGACATTATAGTCATAATATTTGTGGGTGCTTGTGTTTTTTCTAATAGTTTAGAACAGAGGCTTTTCCTGGCTTTCTTAAGGGCATGAATTTCTCACTGTCTCTGCTTGGGGGGTACGTGCTCGAAGCAGTTGGTTTGGGTCTTGGAGAGGAACAGCGGGCTTGCTAACTATTTGTTGGTTATTCCAGCAGAGTGGAAGGAGATATAATCTGTTCCTGAAGCAACGTCTCAGGGTAAAACAGTGATGAATGATACTGCAAGTGGCTTGGATGGCTGCAGTAATAACATGCTTCACTGTGTGGTGCCTGTTGTTAACTGGGAGCAAGGTTCACAGTGACAAAGTTCTTTGAGAAAGTGCAGAATATTTTTCATGTCCTTGCATGGCTTAAGAGAGAGAAGACAGAGTCATACCCCTCTGAATTGTTCTTTTTTGTTCCTACAATTCAGCCCTGTATAAATACAGTTTTCCTGATGAGTGTGGTTAAAAAAACGCCACCAACCTCCCTTAGCATGGAGTTAAATTTACACCAGAGGATTGGCTTCTACGGACAGCACTTTGTTATATGAACCTCTAGTCAACCGATTTCAAAGAGCTGAATAGTGATATGATAATAAATAATATTACCTAATATTATGTTAACTTCCCTAGGAGAGTGAAGTAGTAGTCTTTATTTGCTTAACGTTAATTGCTGTAGCCTAATCAATGAAAAAAATGAATGTTTTTATTACGACATTCTGGCATGCTGATAAACGGAAGAATGACTTTTAGTAGATCAATTAGAATACGAATTACCCTGTTCCATTGATACATTTTATTAAATTTTATTATTTTTTTTCCCCCCAAGAAAGTAAATACTCAATTTTGAACTGTAACCCCTGTATCATTTGTGTGCATTCTCATATGTAGTCATTGCTGGGACGTATTTCTCCGTGGTGGTTGGTTTAGTGAATCGTGTTATATAGAAGAAAATGCATGGAATTTACTTCTTGCTGCCTGCTTCGAATCAGTGAACTGTGCCCTAGCTGGCTTTTGCGTAGAGTGGCATTTGACTAACTGCAGAAGAAGAATCATGCTGTCAAATAACACTTGTCTTGGTAACATATGACACACTGTAAAGACTGTGAAAGAATAAATGGTAGCATTGTTCACAGGTATTGCTACACTAACATATATTTATTCTTCATATACCAGTTATTTACATGGAGCGTTTGTGCATATAAGTAGTTAATTTGGAAATTGTATTAACTGGATGTAGCCCTTGCGCAAGTATGTATTCAACTATGAAGAAACTGAAGAATTGAGGCAATTTGGGGAACTTCTGTGTCTTCTGTTCTATTTTAGAGCAACAGCAATACTTGCTTTTTTTAATCATGTGCCTATATCTTCCACAGATTGATAAAAGACATCAAAGCAAAGATTCTATTTTCTTCAGGGACGGTGTCAGGAGAATTGATTTTGTTCTCTCCTATGTGGATGATCTTAATAAGGAATGGGAAAAAAAGTTGGTAAGTTTGTCTTTTTGAGGTCCTCTTAATTCTTATCTGCCATAACCTGACTATCAATTACTAAGCCTTTCAAATCACTACACTGGGCTGGAACAGGACTTAGCTAAAAATTTTATAGCTGCGTAAAAAGCAATTCGAAGTACTGAAATTTCTGTGTAATTTACAGTTGTGTATTAGGACTCAATTTTATTAGATTTTTGGGGCTTTATTTACTGAATTGATTACCCTCCTTTACTTAGGCTGGTCAATATATTATACAATCAATGCAAAGTAATCCAAATGATTTCGCTTTCTATATTTTTCTTTACATAAAGCATAATGTTTTAAAAAATAATAACTACGGGGATTTTAATTATTTTGTTTTCTCTTTATTCGCTGCCTTCTTTCTGAGCCAGCAGAGGTTACATTTACAAACTAGTCTCTACAATATATATCTCCAAAGTCTGTTCTTAAAAAAAAAACAAAACAAAAACGACCAAAAAACCTGTTTCTCGTGTAATCATATTATTTTGAAAGATAAGGCTTTCTGAAGAAAACTAATTATACTGAGGCTTATGACAAAATAATGATCAAAACTAATTATTTGTGACGTAAAGAACACTTCTCATCTATATCTTGTCATATTAAAGTGTTTCACAATTAAAAATTATAATTTCCTTTGAACAAAAACTGCAAGATTGGGCTGTTCAAAAAATTGCTTACTGCTTACAGCCCTTTATGAAGGGAACACTGTTTTCATTAAGGACTTAGGTTGCCTGTATGCAAGTATCATCCAGTGCGGAACACATCCCCTGCATCATATTCTTTTTACCTTAAAAAAAGCAAGAACCCCTGTCATCATCTCTGGTGCTTTTCCCAACTTAGCATCTCCCAGTCTGCTTTCCTGGGTTGGCCGCGTGCAGGAGGTTTGCTTGGCAGACCAGGGTTACGTTATAGCTATGGTACCGTAGGTTTATATAAAGACATACTTTTTCAAAGCCACGCTGATTGTGTGTCAGGCTGTAATCCTTACTGGATTCCTCCTCCTGCCATAAAGCAAAATGCATTTACAAAAAAAAGGAGGAAGAAGAAGACCAATTGGTGTAGAGAGGAAAAAGGTATCTATGCAAAATATGTGAAAGCAATGCTTAAAATAAACTTTTCCTTTAGTCATACTCAAATAACATGAGGGAAGAAATGGAGACTATTTAGGTAATGTTTCAAGTGGGATGGAAAACAAGCCAGATGCTCAGTCTAGTCACTCATTCATATTGTGTGCAGCAATTTCCTTCTCGTTGCTTTAGGGCTTGTTAAGGAGTAACAGGAACCTTTGCCAGACCAGAGGCCGTGTACATGGGTGTCATTATTGACTGAAGGATTCACGTGAGGAGAAACCCAAGAGCTAGTAGCTGATATTGTAGTTCCTCTTTGAGGTAAAAATACGCTTAGTTAGGAGGAAACATCTCTCTCTTGCAAAAAAGCAGAACATCAGGTTTGGTGAGGTTTAGTTCTGAATATGTCTGTTACTCCCACAAGAGTTTACGGCTCCATGGAAGAAGGCATTTGGTCTGTGGCCCTGTGGCTCTGCAGTCACAGGATGGACAGGCATAAAGATATCAATGTTATGGCGCATCATTTTTCACGTGGCTCCTGAGGAATCTGCTAAGAAAATCAAATTTGCCCTATATTTATGTCCAGCGTAGTCCTTCATACAATGAATATGCCTGTAAATCAATGCAGACTTATCATAGAAGTACTGTGCTGTTGTCTTCATGGAAACGAGATTTAAATAGTGATGCACTGCAGCCTTTGGAGTTTGTCTGACATATTGTACTTGATATTGTACAGTCGTTGCTGGAAAGAAATGTGAATTTCTTTTACTGTAGTATGATGAGACAGCAAAATGGAACAGCTAAGAATGGAAAAGTTCACAGGAAGAGAATAACAGTTATGACAAAGGGTTTTGTTTCCTTGTCTCAAGGAAACAGCTTTATTCTGCATTTATAGGAAAGGGATGAATAACTTCTTTGTGTGTTTCGACACAGCCCTGATAAAGATGTAAGAGGCGGCCTGTTCATCTTCTGCTTTGGCTTCATGCAGAACAAATGCATTAACTTCTTTGATATTCCCCAGAAACTTTCCAGCTTAAACTCTGTTTTGAATTTGCCTTCTATAAGCTACATGAATAAATCCTAACCACGAAGTCTCTGTAAACAAAAATTAGGATTACATTTTTGTGCAACAATACTTTTTATTTTTCCTCAAAGCCTCTAGCAGATAAGTGGAAATGTTTTACTTATATATGAAATGCATGTGAACATGGAAAAATCAATATCATTTTTTAAAATATCTATCAAATTGTTCATGTATGACCAGGACATGATCTTTATTGCCCATAAGTGTATTTCTTCACAAAATAGTCCAGAGCACAAGTCTTATGAGGACTGTCTGAGGGAGCTGGGGTTGCTTAATGTTTAGCCTGGAGAAAAGGAGGCCGAGGGGAGACCTTATCGCTCTCTACAACTACCTGAAAGGAGGGTGTAGCGAGGTCGAGGTTGGTCTCGTCTCCCAAATATCAAGCGATAGGACAAGAGGAAACGGCCTCTAGTTGCACCAGGGGAGGTTTAGTTTGGATATTAGGAAAAATTTCTTCACAGAAAGGTTATCAAACATTGGAACAGGCTGCCAGGGAAGTGGTTGAATCCCCATCCCTGGAGGTATTTAAAAGACAGGTAGACATAGTGCTGAGGGACATGGCTTAGTGGGGGTTTTGGCAGTGTTCAGTTGGACTCGATGATCTTAAAGGTCCCTTCCAACCTAGACAATTCCATGATCAGGACTCTGGGATCTCTGTGCAAAGTAACATGTTCCTATCTTTACTGGAAGCAAAGTCCCCCTGTCCCCAGTGGGGCACGGAGCTGCAGAAAGAAATTTTATCTAGTCCTTTTCATCGTCTCAGACAGAAACTTCTGCTTTCTCCCAGCCACCAGATAGCCCAATGTTAGGGAGCCAGGGGCAGCAAAAAGTCAGATGCTTGTTGCTCCTGCTGCACCCTGTTAGGCTGCCGGCTGGGAGAAGCTGCATCCCCAGCTCTGCAGGAGCAGCTGAAAACTGGGCTTGAGCCAAACTGGGCATCTTTACAGCAGCCTGGCTGGTACTTGCAGAAGGAAAGTGTTTGGCATCTCCTGCATGTTGGAGGGCACGCAGAGCACCCCCCTGTTACTAGCAGTAACAGTATTGTTATCAAAAAACGGGTTTTTAACAGTTGTCTGTCTATTGTCCTTAGGTATCTTATCATGCAGTGTTGCATCTCCATCAAGCATATTAGTACCGCTGGACTTTGGATCTTGCTTTGTTAATCTCATTGGGCTGGTTCATTACAGCCAGGCATATGTTAGATGGGCAAGTTACAGCGTACGAGTATGTGGGATATCCCCAGCGGTGTTGGGAGAGGTGAATGCTCTACTGGTCTCTGCCCTACATAGGCCACAGTGGCCTCAGAAAATGTGGTTTCAGTCTCTTACAGACGCTTTGGAGCAGGTTAAGAACTGTACTTCAACAAAATGTGAGGAAGGGCATTAGCCCACTATTACTGGTCTCCACTAATGTGATTAATTATGTTGTTCCCCTTGTCCCGCTGTGACTGCAGAGTGGCATCTGTAGCGGAGTCACAAATATATGCACCAGGTCTAGCATTTTAGGTTTGGGCCAATAAGCTTAAAAGTCTTACAAGTACGTATTAAAAGAAAACAGCACTGGTCCAAGGGTACATTTTGTCTATTTTAAGCCTTTGACAGCGACATGAAGAAATCTAGTATTTGGCAAGAAAAGGGGGAGTATTGGGTTTTTTTGCAGCAGATCGATTGCTTTTAAAGATGGTTGTTTCAAGTGGCTGGAAAGTACAGCACGTTCCCATGGGTTTCGGAGAAGGTGGCTTATGGGAAGAGAGCAAGGTGGTGAAAAGAGCATAAATTCTATTAGAGCACTGCAATTTATCACACTAAGTGTACAGTAAGGAAAGATCAGTGAGATGGGACCAGAGGGACCAGACCCTTGGGCTCTGCCCATTCGTTGTTCAGCTGCACAGCCGGAGGAGCCGCTGGCTGGTGTCTCTGGGGGCAGAGAACCTTCCAGCTGAGTCGCTTGGCTCTTCTGCAGCGTTTGATGGGGAAAGAACGCACACCAGCATGCTTTCTTTGGAGAAAATCTGATCCGGAATAGCACATAGCTTTGGATACCAGGCTTGAATGTCAGCTTTTGTATACCACTTCCGAATGTAATCATAAATCACCTTTTAGTTG